>CAUYTI010061819.1:0-15708 GCA_963575145.1 Galago senegalensis | reverse complement strand
GGAGTTCTCCCAGTGAAGGACTGGGACGGGGGGGTTGGTCTTGAAAGGGTGGGTGGGTGTCGTTCCTGGCTCTTCTCTCCCTGTCCCCACCGGCAAGGGGAGGGAGAGTGGACTGGAAGCTCAAAACGGCAGAGCGAACACCAGTTCCACTTTTCTGCCTGGGGGAGGGTGTTCCGAGTCTCAACTATGGTCCCTCCAGGGTAGTAAACTTCCCTGATGGCAGCTCTCAGTCGTGGAGTGGGAGAATAGGTCCTCAGTTTATCGGTGGTCTGTAGGAGACTTGGAGGAGTGGTTGAAGAGGAAACAAAGGAAAAGCACACCTTTCTTGGGGGAGGGGATGGGCGCTATTCCTTTGGAGAGATTTATGTACCTGTGGAGAGTCCTCTAGAAGTCTCTGTCTGTCTCAGAAGAGGTGTTCTGCCGGTATCACTCTTCTCTCTCAGCTGGGCTCCCAGTTTTTGACTTTGTTGGGTGTTTCTCCAGGCTTTATCCTTTCTTCTGAACAGGAGCTTCTGTCGGAGACTGGTGCCTGTTGGCCATCTTGACCGCTCTGAGCTGTCTTCTTGTTGTATTGTTCCTTTGACCACTATGAAGTATCCATTTTGTCTTTCTTAACTAAAGTTGCTTTGAATCCACTTGTGTCTGAGAATAAGATTGCAACCCCTACATTCTTCTGATTTCCATTTGCTTGAAACACTGTTTTCCATCATTTCACCCTGACTCTTCATTTGTTTTTCAGGGCAAGATGTGTCCCTGGAGACAGCATATGGATAGCTTGTGTTTTTTTTAATCCAATCGGCCAGCCTGTGCCTCTTTAATAGTGAATGCAGTCTATTGACATTTATTTAGAGTATCAATAAGTATGCTGGAAATCTATTCTTCTTATTATGAGCTAGTTTGTTTTGTGATTTTATCCTTTTTGCTACTGCGAAAGTTAAGCCCTGGCCTTTGCCTTCTAGATATTTACTTGGTAGTAGTCCATTGTGGTGTTCAGAATTGAGAATTGGTCTAAGTATTTCTTGTAGATCTGGTCTTGTTATGATGAATTTCCTCAGTGCTTATAGATCTTTGAAAAATTTAATTTCTCCATCAATTTTTAAGCTAAGTTTACCACAATACAGCATAAGGAGTTTAAAATTATTTTCAAGGATGTTGAAGGTGGATGACTGTGTTCTTCTAGCTTGGAAAATTTTGGTTGAAAAGTCTTCTGTCATCCTAATGACTCTACCCTCGTATGTCAATTGGTGCTTATTCCTAGCTGCTTGTAGAATTTTCTTCTTCATCTTGACTTTGCACAGGTTCATTGCAATGTGTCTTGGAGAGGCTCTGTTAGAGCTGAGATGCTGTGGGGTTCAATATCCATCTGAAAAGATTGTGTCAGGATCCTTACTAAAGCATGGGAAGTTTTCATTTATGATATTCCCCAGCAGGACTTCCATACCTTTGGGGAAATCTTCTTCCCCCTCAGGAATTCCTATTATCTGTATGTTTGAATGCTTCATGGCATCTCATAGTTCTCTAAGTGCCTGCTCTGCTTTCTCTGTTCTTTTCTGACTCTATAACTACCTGTGTTAACTCAAAGACTTTATCCGCTAACTCTTATGTTCTTTCTTCTCTGTGGTTTAATCTGTTTTTGATTATTTCTACAGCTTCTTTACATTGCCTGATTATCTCCTTCATTTATTTAAGCTTATCTATATCCTTTCTGTATTCTACATATTGCTTGTGACTTTTGGTTCTGTCTTTCCATTTTATCATCCAATCCCTTTATTTTCTTAATCCCATATTTTAACTTCCATTTCTATCAGATCCATTAATTCTTTATGGGAGGAGTCTTCTGTTATAATAGTCTCATAGTCCCTTGGAGGAGTTGTTCTATTTTTGTTCTTCATGGTGCCTGAATTATTTGTTTAGTTCCTCTTATTGTGTGCTTTCTACTTGTTCACTTCCTTGTGCACCTATTTCCTTCTCACTTCCTCCTTTGGTTCAAGTAAACTTGTTTCAGAGTTTAGGTTATAAATAGGCCTCCTGGTATGGAAGAAGGCTGAAAAGGGTTGGAGCAAGCAAGAATAAGCAAGAAGAAAGTGGATTAAAATGGAGGGAAAATAAGGAAAAAGTAAGGGAAATGAAAAATAAAGGAAAAGATATCTTGGTTCAAGTAAACTTGTTTCAGAGTTTAGGCTATGAATAGGCCTTCTGGTATGGGAGGAGGCTGAAAAGGGTTGGAGCAAGCAAGAAGAAGCAAGAAGAAAGGGGATAAAAATGGAGGGAAATAAGTAAATAGTAAGGGAAATGAAATGTAAAAGAAAAGAAAAATAGGGGAAGGGGAATGACAGTAGTAAATTGAAGAACTGGAGAAAAGGAAGATGGGAAGGATAGATGAGAGTGATAGAATAAATGTTGTTGTTCAGCCCAGTGCTAAGACCATGTCTATAGATCAAGGGTTTTGAGGAACTGAGCTGGGTGGGTTCCTTTAAATCAGGTGCTCCTTCCATCCTGAAAACAGTCAGCCTTTTCCTCTGCCACAATTAGGAAGAGAAGAAAAATACCAAACACAAAAACAACAAGGGAAACTTGAGTTCCTGGCTTACTTGAGCCAGACTACTGCTGTGGTCTTCCTGCCAGAACATAGCTGTGTCACACCTGCCCTCAGCAAAGAAAGGGTGGAGAAAGAAAAAGCAAGAAACAAAAAATTAAAAAAAGTAAAAAATAAAAAAGGGGAGATAAAATATATTGAAAAAAGAATAAGTCAGAGGAAATTAAATATATCATTGAATCAACTAAAGGAGAGAGAGGGAAAAGGAATAAACAAAGAAAAAAGAAAGACAGCAGTCCAAGAAGAAAGATAAAAGAAAAGGGGGGGGAGAGAATTATCTCAGCTGATGTAGAAGCACATTGTATGGGAAAGATGAGAATAGTAGATCCTCTATTATCTTAGAGAATATTGAGGAGTGAAGTAAGGAGAGAATAAATCCAGCTGAAGTCCTGCAAACAACAACAACAACAACAACAACAAAAATACGGGAGCCCTTGCTCTTGTTGAATGTAAAAATGGGTGTTAGGAAAAGAGCCAACTGGACAACTTAACAAAACACAAAACACATTGAAACAGGATTTAAGAAGAAAGCTCAAATAGCCTGATGTAAGCAATGTCAGCAACTAAAAGAGGAAGAAAGAAGAGAGAGGGAGAAAAAATTAGCCACAACTCCTACAAGAAAGAAAAAATTGAAAAATATAAAAAACCAAAAAGCTAAAAAAAAGCAGCAACAAAATATTTAAATATGTATACATATATATACATATACATACATACATACATACATATATATATATATATATATTCATATATGTATGACCCAGGGATTCAACTTTAGTAGGAATATATTTATGTTGCAATATACTTTATGAACACCAGGTGGCACCATGAATTTGGGGGATGAACAACACAGCTATTAACCTCTCTCTGGTTCCTAGTCTTAATACCTGTAACAAGATTGTTCTTGGGGATCACCCATTTAAGTGCTTGGCACTCAGTCAGTGCTGATCTGTGATTCCACAGTTCTCAAAAAATCTTCAGAGAAAGGAATCACAGATTCCCCCTGCAACAGTTACTGTGGAGTGCGGGGGACTTTGGGCCTGTCCTGGGTAGGATGGCTCCTTGCAGGCAGAGCTCAGACCACCATGCCCAAGGCCCAGAGCATGAGGCTCACCCACTCCAAATTCTGGCAACTTTTAGGACAATAATGGTGGCCTCCTCTTGGGGAACTTTGCTGATATGGATGTCTCAGCCACTACCAAACTGAGGCAGAGCCAATCCAGTGCAGTGTGCCACTCGGACCCCAAAATTCTGTTCGGGAGTGCAGACTTCTCCAGTCTTTCCATTCAATGCCTACCTTCACGCAAGAATTGAAAACTACAATAGTCTTCTTCTGAGACCTCCGTGGGGAAGGGGGGCCTGGCTGCTGCCACTGCTGCCACTGCCACTGCAGTGGCCAGGGTAGGCTCACAGAAACATGCCTGACAGTCTCCCCAGCTCTGGTTTACACTCCAAGTCCAGTAATACACTACCTCACTGAATACCTTCAACTACCACCGCATGACAATATTCCATGTCAGGCATGATCTAGCCCACTTGCTCTCACCTGCTGTTCCAAGAGAGCTCAGCTAAACATCTTTCCCTTCTATCATCATGCCCTGTCCCCACCCCATGAAATAAACAATTTAAAAATATTCAGTAAATAAAAATAAATAAAAATATGATGCTGAAATTGCAGGAAATTTGTTGATTACTGTGTTTTTCATCTCAAGCTGTTATAACAAAATGTCATATGTCATGCTTCCAAGATCAGAGAATTTAATCTATTTCCATTCAAGGAAATTATTTATAGGTAATATAGGTAAGGACTGACTACTGACGTTTTGTAACTGTTTTCTGACTTATTTGTAAAAATTTGTGTTAGTTTTTTTCCTTTCTTCTTCCCCTCTGTGGTCCTTTGTGTTTAGGTGATTTTATCAAGTGGTGGACTCAGATATCTTGTTTTTCAAATTTTGTGTTTCTCATAGTTTTTTTTTTCTCTGTGATTTCTATCAGGGTTACATAAAATGTCTTGCAACAGTTATTTAAGCTGATATCCACATCATTTTAATTACAGAAAAAAACTCAAAAATGTTTACTCCACCAGCTTTCTCATTTTATGTTTTGGAAGTCATAGTTTATGTTTTTTTATGTTTTGCATCCCTTTACAAATTTTGTACATATTATTATTAATGGTAATGCCTTTTAACTTTCATATCAAATATATACGTGATGTATATACACCATTATGGTATTAAAGTATTCTGAATCTGTAATTACTTTTACCAGTCAGTTTTATCTTTTTATGCTTTTGTGTTACTCTTCTTAGTACATTTCATTCAGTTTGAAGAACTCACTTTAGCATTTCTTCAAAGACAGATTGGATAGTGAACTCCTTTAGCTTTTATTTCTCTGGGAAAGACTTTATCTATTCTATATTTCTAAAGGACAGTCACAGGTTTATAGGATAAAGTATTCTTGGTTGACAGATTTTTTTCCCCTCTTCAGCACTTTGAATGTATCATCATAATCTATAGGCCTGTAAGATTTATGCTAAAAATCCACTGTTAGTCTTTTCTTTTTTTTGAGGGATAGAATGTTCATAACAAAATTTATTGTCACAAAAAAATAAGATACAACATAACCTAAATGTTCTTGTAATGTGGAATGATAAATCATGGTACAGACCATTATGCAAGCATTGGAAATTACGATCTTATGAGCATTTCCTTATATGTAAAATGCTTCTTTTTTCTTGTTTTCCGGATCCTCTGCTTGCCTATGACGTCTTTATTTAAAGTTTATTATAACCTATCTTGCATTTTTGTTTGAATAATATCAGTTTGGAGACTTTTGACGTTCCTGTACTGCACTGCAGTATTTATAACTTTCCCTAAGTTGGTAAGCTTTCTATCAGCATTTCTTCAACTAAGTTCTATGGCACTTTGTTGCCATTTCTCTTCTATTCAATTCTAGTAATTCAAATATTTCCTGTTTTCATGTTATCCCATAAGTTTAATTAACTTTCTTCATGCTTTTCTAATTATTTTCCCTTACAGTTAAATTAACAAATAATAATTGCATACTTTTACAGGGTTTAGTGTGATGTTTTGATCTATGTTTGCAATGTGGAATAATCAAGTTAATTAATAAATCATTCACCTCTCATACTCATTTTTTGTGGTGAAAATATTTAAAATCTAATCTTTTAGCAATTTTAAAATATACACTTTATTATTATTATTTTTGTCACGATTTTGTGCAATACATCCTTTTCTATTATTTCTCCTCTAATGGTATGTTTACATGTGGTATGGACTTGTTGACTGTATTTATATGGTAGGGTTAGAACCTGGACCCTCTGACTGTAGAAGCTTGCCTGAAACTTTCGTCAGTGAAGGCCAACCTGGCACAAGGGTAGGTCTTGGGCAGGAGCTACCAGGATATAGAATGGGACTCATGCCTGAGTTTGCTGGTGTAGACCTGAGAGCATGTGGGTTGGCTTGGCACTAGGGTAAGCATGTAGGCTGAGAACTAGTAAGTAGGACTTTATCCTCAATCCATGTGGAGTGTTTTGGACTCTGAGTCCACATGAGAATTCTTAAAGCCTTAGTGTAGAAGAGTTCTTTTGCAATTGGAACTTACTGGTCTTTGCTTGGATCCTGGGTTGGCTGAAATGTAAGATCACAGTGGATAGCTCACAGGGTGGTGCCATGGTAACCAATCTTACAAAGGATAGACCTGGAGATTTTGTGTATGGGTGTTATTCTGGTGCCTAAGGCCAGTGGTGTCAATCTGGCCCTGTGGCTAAATTGGATGCCTTGGCTCTGGGCTATTCTGAACAAGGGCTTCCCTGATGTTTGAAAGATCTAGAGCCTGTATCCATAGGGGACAACCTTAAGGCTGAGTGTATAGATGCTGGCTTGATGACATGGGGTGCAAGAAGGGCTGATCTGGTGCTGATATAATCCTGAAAGCTGGAGTTTTGGGTGCCAGCCTACTTCTGGAAACACCTGAGAATCAGAAGCTTTTAGAGCCACATGTCTGAAGGCTATAAATCCAACATGAAGATGTTAGCAGGGTACAACCTCTATGGGAAACGGTATGCATATTCCTCAAAGAACTACAAGTAGACCTACCATCCAATCCAGCAATTCCACTATTGGGTATCTACCTGAAAGGAAAATAAATTACTGTATCAAAAAGACACTTGCCTATGAATATTTATTGCAGTACAATTTGTGATTTCAAGGATAGTGAATCAACCTAAGTGTCCATTAGTTCACGAGTGGATGAAAAAAGTGTGATATGTATATGTATATACCATGTAGTACTACTCAGCTATAAAAAGAAATGAGATAGTGTCTTTTTCAGAAACTTATATGAACTGGAGACCATTATCCTAAGTGAAATATCTCAGGAATAGAAAAGTGAACACTACATATTTCCACTAATAACTAGGCGCTAAATGATGAATAAACACAACATATAGTGATCTAAAAGCATAGGAAACGAAGAATAGAAGAGAGTAAGAAAGAGGTGAAGAATGAAGACTTTCCTATTTGGTACAATGTGCACTATTCTGATGTCAGGCACACTAAAAGCTCTGACTTCAGCATTACAGTATAATTCATCCATTTAACAAAAACACTTATATGCCCTTAATATTTTGAAATTTAAAAAAGACAAAGATTCTAATGGGGTGTGTACATAAACCACTGTTCATCAGTGAAGAATATAATGTAAAATAACATGTAAATTCTTAAAAACCAATGCAAGTAAGGAGAAATAATCTGAGTGGGAATGGTGGGATATGATAAATAAAGACTCAGGACACAAAAAACACACAAGAAAAAAAGGATAGGATTTGGTTGGGAGAGCTGATGCAGCTGATGCCTGCAGCCAGCAACGAAGTGTGGAAACAGCTTTATTTATACAGTATCATAACAAGATAATTAAATTATGTAAATTTCAGCACATTGGCTAAAGATCTATCTTAAAGAGTAAAAACTATATGCTTGCTGATAATAAGAAAAGTATGTATGGACTACATGCCTTCTAGCAGGTGAGAAGAATGTTGTTTAAGCCAGGAGAAGTGCTTGGGGATCACTCCATGAGCATCTCCCCGGATGCTGGGGGCCCTGCCACCTTACAGCCCATTCTTCCCAGTATATACAGTTGAAAAAATGTGTTCCATCCGTTTCCTACTAATTTAGTCATTCTAGGACTCCAAAGAGGCTTTTTGCTTTCCTTACATGGTGTTTTATTCCCCTCTGTTTTATTTTATTTATTGTTAACATTTCACTTTTAAATTATCTTAATTAAAAATTTGTTATTTACCCCTCCAATGAAAGTAAAAATAAGACATCACAAGGGCCATGCTCCTTCATAAAGCCATAAGGAATATTCCTTGCTTGGTTCTCCAGTCTTCTGATGTTTTCAGCGGTTTCTCAGTTTCCTTAGCTACATATCTGCCCGTATCTTTACATGGGTTTTTCCTAGGTGCCTCTAACTTCTCTTTTATTTCATATAAGTATATTTGTCTTTGGATTTGGGGCCAATATTAACAAAGGATAAGCACACCTTGAGATCCTTAATATAATTACATCTATAAAAGATCATTTTGAAAATAGTGTCACATTTACAATTTGTGAAAATTAAAACACACAAGTTTCTTTTTGGATGTCATTATTCAACCCAGTAAAATATCTATGAAAGATTTTGCTCCTCACCCATCTAACAGCCACTCTTTTCTTTTATTCCTTGTCAGGAAAGTATATATCTCATTAAAGAGGATGAAAATGCCATATGCACATTTTAACAGCTGCTCTGTAGCCAGTTCGTATGCATGTATAATATGTCTGGTCTATGATACATAAGAAGTCTACTGGGGGTTGCTGAAAGAACATGGTAAATGTGATAAGATACCATTTACCTCCCCTCTAGCACTTTAATACTGTTTTATTAGGACGTGATCCTTCAAACATCTGCAGCCATTTGTGCCCATAAGATACAGTTCAAGAAAATCACATATATTGACCCAGAGTCATGACATAATTGAGCTGGTAAATTAATAAGATATTAAATTACCTTGTTTATGGATCCTGGTTTGTATAAAAATTCTAATTTGCTCATATAATCTTTACTTGGGGATTATGTTCTAACAGCTAAAGACACTGTAACTCATGTACTACCTCAAGACAGTTTTCTGTAGATTAAATGTAAGCATGAAGATATATTAAATGCAGTGCCTGGCATATAGAAAATTCCCAATTTATATTAGCTATTATTATAAATGTATCAAGTGAAAAATGGCTTTCAACCCCTTGACTTTCAATAGAGGTTAGAAAATGGGAACAAGAGACTGTGAGTTTCCTTGCATCCACAGGATGCACTGAGGTACTATACTGATTAGGAAAGGAAAATTTCAACCCTGGCTATTTTCTAGAATTGTATTGCTATACCTCTGCTGGAAATTTGACTTTATGTTATTTTAGGAGAAGTTTAAATATTGGAGGGTCTTCTGATTCTGAAGGATTAGATCAAAGGAAACAAATGGAAAATTTCATTCAATTTAATGTTGGGCAGTTCATTCCAGTGACACTGGCTGATGGTTTTATCTCTATTAAGTATGCCCAGCTAGACCTACAACTGGACACTAACAAATACCAAAAGAATTTTTTCAGTGGTTTCTTCCTGCTTAGTAATTAAAAAAGTGAGCCTTATGAGGAAGTCATTTCAGCATGAGACAAGCAAATTGACAAATATTAATTTGGAAATTGACAAATTTTAATTTGTGGAATTCTTGGTACTTGGAAACTCTGAATTGTAAAGTAAAGTATTACCAAATGGGTGGCTGGCAAAAATGGATTATTCTAGTTCCCTCTTTGGATAGCTAAAGTATCTGATTTCTAAGAATGATAGTCAGAAGTGCCCAATGTATTAGAGTGTATTTGCTTCAGGTTTTATTTTTATTTCAAAGTATTATAAGGGTATAAACATTTTTAGTTACACAGAGCACATTTATAATACTTGAGTCATGGTTATAAGTGTTACCAACACAAATATTGTGTCCATTGTACTTATTAGGTAGGTTTTCACCCAATACCTCCATATCCCCATTTAATTTTCAATAAGTTTAACTTCACTTTACAGACATGTATGCTCTTTTGTTATTTAAAATTTAGTAGTGAGTACATGTGCTGTTTTTCCCCCCATTCTTTAGATAATTTACTTGGAATAATAGTCTCTGGTCTATCCCAATAGTTGCAAAATACATTAAATGATCCTTCTTCAGGGCTAAGTAGTTCCCATGATATACATATATCACATTTTGTTAATCCACTCATGAATTGATTGCCACTTGGGTTGATTCAACATCTTTGTAATTGTGAATTGGGTTGTAACAAATATTAAAGTACAGGATCGTTTTTATAAAATGACTTATTTTCCTTTGTGTAAATACACAGCAGTGGGATTGCAAAATCAAATGGTAGGTCTGCTTTTAGGTCTTTGAGGTATCTCCATACAGTTTTCTATACAGGAAGTACTAATTTTCAGTCCCACATATAGTGTAGAAGTGTTCCTGTCTCTCTGCATTTACACCTGCATCTATGATTTTTGGAATTTTTATTAAAATCTATTCTAACAGGAGTAAAATGATAGTTCATCATGGTTTTAATTTGCATTTCCCTGATGATTAGTGATGCTGAGCATTCATTATATGTTAATGTGTGATTTGTTCATCTTCTTCTGAAAAAGATCTTGTTCATATACTTTGTCTAATTTTTAATGAGGGTATTTGAATTTTTCTCCTTGATTTGCATTAGGTTTTGTAGATTCTAATTATTGGGCCTTTATCAGGTGTATAGCCTGTGAATACTTTCTTCCATTCAATGGGCTATTTGCTCTATTGATTATTTCTTTGGATGTGTAGAAGCTTTTAGTTTAATCAAGTCTCAATCATATACTTTTGTTTCTACTTTTGTTATTCTGTATTTATTTTTGTTATTAATGTGATCAGCATTAGTGCCTTAATAAATTTTATGCCTAAGCTGATATCTAGAATAATTTTTCTATCATTTTATTCTAGAATTCTTATAGTCTCAGCCTTATATTGAAGTCATTTACCCATCTTGATTTAATTTTTTATGGTATGTGGGTGGCTTTATATCTGAATTTTTTATTCTGTTCCATTGGTCTATTTCTCTTCTGAATCACCATGGTGAAACATGGACTTTTAAAATCTTCATGTTTACACAGAACAAATATCAATTGAATGACAGTATCTTTAATTCTCATATCAACTGTCTAGATCAAAATGATACTTTAGTAAAACTCAAGTAAGTATAGAACCAAATCATACACACTGGGCACACTTTATATGTAGATACCTGGGCATAAGCGTACGGAGACTCTCACCAAGGACATGATAATCAGTAGTATTTAAGCTTCTGTGTACATAAGAATCAACCAGATAAGATATTATAATGAATATTACTTGCTTGGCACCCATAGCATAGTGGTTATGGTGCTCACCACATACACAAAGGCTGGTGGGTTTGAACCCAGCCCAGGCCATTTTAACAACAATGACAACTGCAACAACAACAAGAAAATATCTGGTCATTGATCAGGCACCTGTAGTCCCATCTACTTAGGAAGCAGAGGCCCAAGAGTTTGAAGCCCAAGAGTTTGAGGTTACTGTGAGCAGTGATGCCACGGCACTCTACCAAGGGTGACATAGTGAGACTCTGTTTCAAAAAAAAGTGATTATTACATATACACACAGAGGAAAGGCCATTTTATGACACAGTGAGAAGGTAGTCATCTGAAAACCAGAAATAAAATGACCATCTGAATACCACATGATTTATACCTTGATCTTAGATCTCTACCTTCCAGAACTATCATAAACAATTTATTAGTTAATGTGATTTGGGTTAATTTCTAATTTTGTATTCTATATACACCTTTCTAAATTTAGTAATGATCTTATTCAGGGATTTTTTCAATATTACATGAAATCAAAACTGAAAGCAGAGATCCCCTCCTATTTTATCCCATAGGAGAGATCCACTAACAGCTGGAACTCCTTCCCTAGTGAGGACTTACAAATGTGCCATGGCACTCTCCCACCAGGCATAAAACTATATATATTCTCTACCTGCAATTCTGAACACCCAGCACTCACTCCCACTCTCACCCCAAGGTCTGGAAGCTTGTCCCCCATGGATTCCAGATTCTTGGGCATTTTCTCAAGAGGTGTGGACAGGACGTGGACTGTTGCTGGTCTATGCTGATTCTGTAGCACGGGAGTAAGGAGAAGATGGTGAACTGAGGGAACCATATGGGAGAGGGAGAGGGTGAGGTGATGCCCATGGCACAGAGCAGCAGTGGCAGCGGCAGGAACAATAAGGCTCACATGCCTAGGGATGTATTGGAGAGACACTCCCTGCCTCTCTGGGCATCCAGGGGAAGTCAGGCATCTTCTCCGGTGGCAGCCACTTGTGGAATAAATCTGGGATGGAAACACAGGCCCCGTGAGTAAAGGGTATGCCTGAGATGGTACCTGCCTGCACAGGGCACAGTGGGGTCAGAGACTAGACTATGTGTGTGCAGAGACAGCATACTCCCAGGGTAGGGCTGAGCCACAAGAACTGCTTTAGTGAGCCTAGGAAGCACCCAACCCTCAGGGGCTCATAGCAGTAACAAAGAGAGGCAGGCAGAGCCTGGAACTGAGAGCTGAGTGTGAGCTCTAACTGTGCCAGCCCCAACACAGACTGCAGCCAAGATAGACACGCCACCTCCAGGCAGTGGCACAGATCGGTGCAGAGTCTCAGTTTCTGTGAACTCAAATAGCATCTGGTCCACAGGGGAATATAGTTGGGACAGAAACAAATTCTGTAAAATTGTTCTGTTCTGTCAGAAACATATCAGGGATGGGACTGGAATTCAGTGTACCAACACACCCTCCATTAAACACCTGAAGTTGTCAGCCCTTAGATCACCCTGCTGGATAGTGGCAGAGAGTGGTGGCCTGGCTGGGGAGACATAGATTTCCCTGTGACTCAGGCAGGTGCAAACCCCTGGACCTTTTGCTCATTGGAGGGAACTGGGTCACAGCCCTGCAGGGTTACCAGTGACTGGGTGTGACAGAGGTACAAGGAGGGGAAGGAGGCATCAACCTTCCCACTCTAATTCATTTGCTGGGTGGGTCCTGCTGACCCCATGGAGCACTGGATTGAGTGACTCTTGAGGTGCCAGAAGACCCCTGCTATATAGTTGCCAGAGACCTTTTGAACTCTCCTACCTGAGACCAGTGCTGACTGGGGCAATTGATTTGGACTTCTTGAACTGGGAAAATCATTCAAGGACTATCCAAAGTGGTACCCTGGGTGTGTGGTTGTGGACAGGTATGATTTTCCTTTTCTAAATGTTGCCCATGGAGGACAGGGCTACTTAATTGCTGGTATTTCTCCACAGCTGAGACTTCAACCCAGAGTAACTAATTTGCTAGGGTAGGACAGAGAACAGCTGAAAATAAGACATAGCCACTTTTCCCCACCACACCAAGCAGGTCCCCAGATTCCCAGGCAATAGCACTGTACAGGTGCTTTGCAAAGCTCTAGGGGAAAAGGTACAGACACAAGTCACTTGCGCAAAGGGCTACTTAGTCACTACTCTAGTAGCCCCCAACCTGACTTCACCTTATCTGCTCATTTAGCTAAACGGTGTAAAATAATTATGGAGTGGAAACAGCAGAAAAACTCCTATAACAGGAGTAGATCAACTCCCCCCAAAAAAACATGGTGGACACAACTGAAGACCCATTCATAAACAAAAGGCTGAGATGTCAAAAATTGAATTCAGAATATGGATTGCAAATAAGATTAATAGAATTGAGTTAAGTTGAAATTAGAAATACAAGGAGCATTTCAAAAGTTGTCTCAAGAATTCAAGGAAGTCAAAGACAAAATCACCAAATATTTTGACACATTGAGACATTGCAGCCACCAAAGATCTGAGAAATGCAGTAGAGTCCCTCAGTAACAGAATACAGCAGGTAAAAGAAAGAATTTCTGACACTGAAGGCAAAGGTTTTGAACATTCCCAAACACTCAAAGCGGAAAAGAAGTTTAGAGCAAAAATGGATCATTCTCTCAGAGGGCTTTGGGATAATTTGAAGAAAACTAAAAATCACCTCATAGGAATTCCGGAAGGTGACAAGGTGGCTTTGAAAGGCACAGATGCTTTTCTTGACAAGATAATGAAGGAGAAGTTCCCAGACATGCCAAGAGATTCTGAAATTCAGATAGCAAACTGCTTCAGAAACCCAGCACAACTCAACCCAAATACGATATCTCCTAGGCACATTTTAATTAACTTTGCCAAAGTTAAAATGAAGGAGAAAATTCTGAAAGCAGCTAGACATAGGAAAACAATAACCTACCAGGGGAAGAATATTAGAATGACTGTATATCTCTCTGCTGAAAACTTTCAAGCTAGAAGAAAGTGGTCATCTACTTTTAATCTCCTAAAACAAAATAACTTTCAACCCAGGATCCTGTATTCAGCTAAACTGAATTTCATTTATGATGGATAAATTAAATATTTTAATGAAATTTACATGCTGAAGAAATTTGCCATAACTAATCTAGCTCTCCAGGATATTCTTAGACTTATCCTCCATAATGGCCAGTACAATCCTCTACCACAAAAGTAAACTCACTCAGAAACTTTTGATCAAATTTCAACTTCTACAGTGGTGAAAGGATTAAAAATATCCAATGGACTTTTGAAAAACTTGATACCAAAAATTATAGCAGACTTATCAATATTTACAATTACTGTGAATGGTTTAAATTGTCCTTTAAAGAGGCCTAGGTTGGTTGACTGGATACAAAAACTCAGGTCAGATATCTGTTTCATTCAAGAATTTCACCTTAACTTGAAAGATAAAAATAGACTCAGGGTGAAGGGATGGTCATCTATATTTCAGGCACATGGAAATCAGGAAAAAGCAGGTGTTGTAATTTTATTCACAGATACAATAGGCTTTAAACCAACATATGTAAGGAAGGATATGGATGGTCACTTCTTCTTTGTTACAGGCAACGCTCAACATGATGATATTTCAATTATCAACATATATGCACCCAACCAGAATGCACCTCAATTTATAAGAGAGACTCTAACATACATGAGCAACTTTATTTTATCCAGCAGCATGATTGTTGGAGATTTTAACACTCCTTTGGCAGTGTTGGATAGAACCTCCAAAAAGAAGCTAAGCAAAGAAATCTTAGAATTAAACTTAACAATTCAACATTGACATCTAACAGACATCTACAGAATATTTCCTCCTAACAAAACTGTATACACATTTTTCTCATCAGCCCATCACCCCATGGATCATCCTACAAAATTGATCACAACTTAGGTCACAAGTCTAACCTCAACAAATTTAAAAGACTAGAACTTATTCCTTGCATCTTCTTGGACCATCATAGAATAAAAATTGAACTCAATAACAAAAAGAATCTGCATACTCATACAAAAACATGGAAACTAAATAACCTTATGCTGAATAATAACTGGCTCATAGATGATATTAAGAAGTAAATTACCAAACTCTTGGAACAAAACAACAATGAAGACATGAATTATCAGAACATCTGGGATACCACAAAGGCAGTCTTAAGAGGGAAATTCATAGCACTGCAAGTCTTCCTCAAGAGAACGGAAAGAGAGAAAGTTAATAACTTAATTGGACATCTCAAGCAACTGGAAAAGGAGGAGTATTCCAATCCCAAACCCAACTGAAGAAAAGAAATGACTAAAATTAGAGGATAATTAAATGAAACTGGAAAAAAAAATGGATTACACAACAAATCAATAGATCAAAAAGTAGTTTTTTTGAAAAGGTCAATAATATAGATAAACCTTTTGCTAATTTAACCAGGAAAAAATGAGTAAAATCTCTAATTTCATAAATGAGAAATCATAAACACAAAATAACAACAGACTCCTCAGAAATTCAAAAAATCCTTAATGAATATTTACAAGAAATTCTATTCTCAGAAATATGAAAATCTGAATGAAATGGACCAATACTTAGAAGCATGCCACCT
>CAUYTI010061816.1:0-15820 GCA_963575145.1 Galago senegalensis | reverse complement strand
GCAATAACTGAGAAAATGACATGAAGGCTGTGTTGACCAGTTTGATGGAAGTATTTCAGAATGCATGTGAAAACCCCACACTGTACCCCAGAAGTGCATTAATGTACATAGTTAACATTCAATAAAAAAAAAAAAAGAAAACAATCATAGGCAGAAAGTGATGGCACTGCAGAGATTGATAATAATTTTGAAGCAAACTTAAAAAAAACTTTATTTCTGTCTTCCTTATATACCCACATCATAAAGGCAATGTAGGGTTTATAAAGTTTATGTGACAACTTCTCAAGAACTTTTATTAAATATACTTTTAAGTATTATATTTCCAAATGATCTGGGTTGTGCTAAAATAATATTTACTGTAAAATTATGCGTGTGTGTGTGTGTGCGTGTGTACTAGACTTGGGAGGTGTGAATTAAACTAGAGCATGCATTATGTAGCCAAAAACTGATAGAGAATTAATATGTTATTTCTCTTTTTATATTATAAAAAACTGCATAAATGCTATAAACCAATAAAAAAGCCAATAACTCACACAAGCACATATCTTGTTTAAGTAAAAAGTACATCAGCCATTTTAGAATATATTTACATTATTGAATCTCACTAAAATTCCTCAATAGACTTGTAATTTTTATATACAAATATCATTTGTACTTCTTTGTTTTTACTAGATGAATATACTACTTTTTGCAAGAAAGCAAATGGAAGTCAGAGGTGACTTTTGGATGGTTGCTAACACTCTTTATAGGCCTTACTGAGCCTAAAAAAGTCAGGATAAAAAAATTATAGCAATAAACGTAGCAAGATGGTTATCAAAAACTTTGCATTTCTCTTTTACTTTTTTTTTTTGCAGTTCTTGGTCAGGGCTGGGTTTGAACCCACCACCTCCAGCATATGGGACCAGCGCCCTACCCTTTTGAGCCATAGGTACCACCCTCTGTTTTACATTTTAAGGTTGGAGCTTTATATTTTGTTCTCCTATTGGTAAAATTCCTTTCTTCTGTGAACAGAAAATTCAGTGGTTCATTTCATACATATTTTATAAGTAGTTGTCCTTGTAGATGTGCAGACATTACACTTTCCTCATGGAGTAGAAAAGGGTTAATACTGGCCCTTCTGAAATACAATGAATAAGTGATACTGAGTCTTGAATCGAGAAGATGCTGGTGTACCAGAACACTGACAGTATTTTATGTCTTCTGGCTTGTTTTACATAATTAAGAAATAACATATTTATTTCCATTTGATTCCACTTGCCTGTCTCATTTCAATAGATACAAAAGAACATACAAAAATAATTTCAAATTGAGAAAATTATGAAATACACTATTTTCTGAACAGACATGTGGCAGTTACTTGGCCATTTAAAGCATGGAATATACAATGTTCATTTTAAATTTTATTATAATTTTTCCCAATGTTGTGCATCCACATAAGTTAAAGAATCAAATATCTCAAAAGGCTTTAAAAATGTATGTATAATTATAGTCCCATATGACAGATGAGAATGAGGCTGCCAAAAACATATGCATAGAAAGAAACATCGAAGAGTTTCCCAAATTTGGAGAAAAGCAACAGCTTCTAAATCCAAGCATCTCAGTGAGTTCCAAGCAAAATAAATAGGAAGTAAACCATACATAGGCACATCAATGTCAAACTTCAGATTACCAAAGTAAGCAATAAGGAAAATAAGTGTCACGTCACGCACAGGAAACAATAATACAAATGATTGTGTACGGTTCTTCAGAAAAAAAAAGTTAAAGCCAGAGGACAATAAAAGGACATCTTTATTTTTTTAATTATTTATTAAATTATAACTATGTACATTAATGCATTTATGGGGTACAATGTGCTATCATCATCATTGAGATATAATCTAACTCCAATAATATTAGCCCACATAACAAAATCCCCAAACTACAGATGTTGGTGTGAACATGGAGAGAAGGGAACACTTCTCCACTGCTGGTGGGTATACAAGCTAACATAGGCTTTTTGGAAAGAGGGTGTCTTTAAATGTTAGGGGGAGTGGGTGGGAAATCAATCAAAAATTCTATGTCTAGAGAAAAATATCCTTTTAAGTGAAAATATTAAAGATGTTTCTAGGCAAATACACTTGAAAGAATCCTTTGGGAGCAGACTGACCCTACAAAACATGAGAATGATTAGCCTAAGGGAATGTGATACTGGATGGGAACTAAAATCTAATAAAAGGGATGAAGGGCCCCAGACACAGTAAAAATTCAGGTAGTCAATTTAATTCTTCTCATTTTACTTCAAAGTAAATACTATTTAAATTAAATGTATTACTATTGAAATACAATATTAAATATGCAGATATAGAATGTTTGACAAAATGGCAGAAAGAGTAGGGGAGAAGAAAACAGAATTTTACTGTTGTAGGCTTTTAACACTTTAAAGAAAGTGGTACAATTAATTCTTCAATATATTGTGATAAATCATCACTGTATATTGCAGTCCTCTGGCAAGTCTAAGAAAGTATATAAAAGCTAAAAATACAAAAAAGGAATTAAAGTGAAACAATATCCAATTAATTAAGAAAAAGCAGATGCAACAACTAGAAAATCCACTCACTGCAAATAGTAACGCTAACCAAATATATCACAATTATATTAAATAGAAGTAAAATCAACATTTTCATTAAAAGTGAAATTTGGAGAAGGGTCTAAAGAAGAATAATTATAAAATATACTCTTTAAACACAGCAAGACATAGTTCAAAAGTGAAAGTAGAAAAGTGTTGTACCATGAATACAAGTATACTAAGCATTAGTGAATTTGTGTCACTATATTAATAGCAGGGAAAGTGTAATTTGAAAGTATTACCAAAAATTAGGAGGATTTGACACAAGTAAAAAGGATAAATTGATCATAAATACATAAACATCTTAAATGTGCACTTACCTTGTATCAGAACTTTTAAGCACACAAAACTGATAATAGACAAATCAACAATCAGGTTTAGAAATTTCTTACTTATTGTTAAAAAAGCTAAATAGATGCATCAATAAGGATATAAGACCTAAATCACATTATATATCTATTTGAACTAATTGATATTTATAGAACATTACATCAGCAGCTGGAAAATATATTACTGCCAAGTACACTTGGAATGTATTTTATGACAGACCATACACTGTATCATAGGATAAGTCTTACAAACTTCAGAACATTGAAATCTTATGGAATGTGTTAGAAAATTAAATTAGAAGGAAATTAAATTAGAAGCCATGATTTTTAAATTATGTTAAAAATCATTTAGCACTATGGCCTTATTGTACAGCCTAAAGTCTGGTAAGCTGATGCCCCATCTTTGTTTTTATTGCTAAGAATTGCCTAGCTATATGGAGTTTTTTCTGGTTCCGTACAAAATGAAGAACTATTTTTTCCAAGTCTTAAAAGTATGATGTTGGTATTTTAATACAGATGGCATTGAATCTGTAAATTGCTTTGGAAAGTTTTGACATTTTAACAATGTTAATTCTTCCCAGCCATGAGCATGGTATGTTCTTCCATTTGTTAATATCCTCTGCTATTTCTTTTCCTGGGGTTTTGTAATTTTCTTTATAGAAGTCCTTCACGTCTTTTGTTAGGTATATTCCTAGGTATTTCATTTTCTTTGAAGTTACCACAAAGGGGATTATTTCCTTAATTAGTTTCTCATCTTGGCTGTTATTGGCATATGCAAAGGCAACTGACTTGTGGACATTGATTTCATATCCTGAGACATTACTGTATTATTTGAAGATATCCAGGAATCTTGTGGTTGAGTCTTTGGGGTTCTCTAAGTATAAGATAATATAGTCAGCAAAGAGGGAGAGTTTGTCCTCCTCCACTCCCATTTGGATGCCCTTTCTTTCCTTCTCTTGCCTGATTGCATTGGTTAGAACTTCCAGAACTATATTGAATAGTAGTGGTTATAGAGGACAGAATTCTTTTACCATAAAGACACTTGCACTAGATAATTTTTCATAGCCCAATTTACAATCACCAAAATGTGGAAACATCCTATATGACCACCAACCCAGGAATGGATTAATAAGCTGTGGTACATGTATACCATGGAACACTATTCAGCCATCAAAAAGATGGAGACTTTACATCTTTTGTATTAACCTGGATGGAGGTGAAACACATTATTCTTAGTAAAGTATCACAAGAATGAAGAAGGAAGAATCCTATGTTCTTATATCAAAATTGAGAACAATTAAAGACCTAGTACACAGTAGGTTGTGGGAAAATAGTAGAGCAGAGACAAGGAAGGTGGGAGGGAGTGGGGAGGTCACAGTATATAACATACCTTTTGGGAGCAGGACATAATTATAAGAGGGACTTTACCTAACAAATGCAATCAATGTAACCTGGTTCTTTGTAACCTCAATGAATTCCCAACAATAAAGAAAAAAATCAAAATCAACTAGCACATTGCCAATTAGGCCAATTATCACATAAGAAAGACCAACCAAATAAGAAAATATTTTGAACTAAGTTATAATGAAAATATGATATTTCCTAATTCACCAGATGCAGCTAAAACAGTGCTATTAGGAAGATTTATAATTCAAATATTTATAATCAAAAAGTAAAATTAAACCAGAGTTTCTACTTTAGGCAGCAAACAAAAGAAGAAAAATTAAGCCAAAAATTAGTAAGAAAGAGATGGAAAGATGAAGCTAGAAATGAACAAATACAAAATAAACATTTAGGAAAATTACCAAGCCTAAATTTGGTTCTTTAATAATAATTTTAAAAATCAGTAAACCCCTAGCAAGCCTAAATATGAAAAAATTAAAAATTACCAACTGAATTTGATGTGATATATCTATATCAAATCATTAAAATGGTAATCAAACAATAAAACTAACATTTTTTGCTTATAAACTCTACAGTTAAGATAAAATAAGAAAATTATGTGAAAAAACTAAAATCATATATTAGAATAGCCCAATATGTGTTAAAAGAATTAAAATAATAATAAAAATTTCCCATAAAGGATAAATAAAATTCAAATTTCTTCCCTGATAAAATTTCACTGTTGAGTATTATCACATACAATTCACTAATACTACACAAACTTTTTCCAGAACAAGGAAACAGGGGATGTCTTTCAATGTGTCTGCTGTGCCCAGCATCATTCTACTAACAAAATCACTAATGAATGATGGGAAGAGAAAATTATAAGTTAATGACCAATATTTCTCATGATTATAGATGCAAAAATTCTTAACAAAATATAAACAAATAAATTCTATTATATCATTGAGAATCAAAATGTCTGATTTTGATTCAGAGTTTATTATATCTCAAACAAGAAGCAGTACAATTAATCAAAGCCTGTGCCTAAAATATGGACACAATATTGCCATCTTAATGGTAGCTTGTGTATACCAGCCTCAAAGAAGCCTGGAGAACAAGTGGAATCACAAAAAGTATTATCCATTGTAGAGAATTAAATATTTTTCCTTGTGAGAAGTGTTTCAAATCCTAGAAGAAGTGGTAGTCAGTTGCTGCAATGTGTGGTTAATGTGGGGGATAACAGCTTCCAAGTCCAACTTCTATACTTTAAGCAGCATTGTTTGTGTGGGATATTGTTTGGGTGGAGTGTTGTCCTCTGGGAGGATTGGCCTGCATTATTGACCAATTGTAGCTGCTTAATCGCAAGCATCCTCATCATTTTGTCCAATCATTTGCTGTGAAGTAGACATCCAGATTAGAGGCCAGGTGCAGCTGCTCACTTCTATAATCCTAGCCTTCTGGGAGGCTAAGGTCGGAGGATCACTTGCAGTCAGGAGTTTGAGATCAGCCTGAGCAAGAGCAAGACCTTAGTCTCCCAAACATAGAAAAAATTATTCCACCATGGTGACATGTACATCTCTCAGCTACTCAAGAGCCTGAGGCAGGAAGATTGCTACAGTCCAGGTGTTTGAGGTTGCAGTGAGCTATGATGACACCACTGCATTCTACCCTTGGCAAAAGATGGAGACTGTCTAAAAAAAGAAAGAAAGAAAGAAAAGAAAGGGGGAAAAAGGAAGAAGAAAAGAAAACATCTGCTGTAATCAACTGACCAGGTTTTATGAAGTTGGACTGGATGATACCAGTGCTGGACCAGCAAACAGGCACCGTTAGCTTTGGTTTGGGACTATGCTTTAGCACTTAATCTTTATCCAACCATTATGTCAAATGCTTGTGATTGTCAAAAATAATTCATTTTTATTCACATTAACAATACAGTGTAGAAATGGTTTGCCTTTATGTCACAACAGCCAAGAAAGCAAGCTTTGAGAAAATTGTCTTCTGATGCTCATTAATTCATGTGGGACCCACCGACATCTATCTAGCTTACCTTTCCACTTTGTTCCCAATGGTCCAATATTGTTGGAATAGTAACATCAAATCTTGCTGTTAATTTCTGCATAGATTGAGATGGATTTGCTTCCACTATACTATAGCTTTCAGCTCATGATTATCCATCATGGTCTCAGGTTACCCATGTGGCTCATTTGCAAGATTAAAATCACCAGAACAAAACTTCTCAAACTACTGACATACTATGTTTTCAATAGCCACACCTTCTCAAAGGTATTACTGATATTTTGAGCTATTTGTGTTGCATTTACTCTATCATGGAACCCAACTAGAAAAAACACTAATTTTTGACTTATCCATGATTTTACAAAAATTGCTTTATCTTTTTGAAAGATAATCACAAGCCAAAGCATGCATTTGAAAGAATGATGTTCCTTCACAATAAAAATATAAAAGAAGTGTCAAAGTGAAATGTCAGGGGTATCATCTGTCAAAATAGTACATAAGGAAATCGACATTTCATACCTACTAACCTAAAAATGATATTTACAGAAGAAAATAAATCATGGTCACATAGCTTTTATCCCAAGAATACAAGGTTGTTTTACTGTTTAAAAATCAAGCAGTATAATTCATCATATTAACAGCATAAAGAAGATAAACATGATCATCTCAATGGGTGCAGAAAAAAATTTGACATATTCAATATCTATTCATGAATAAATAGCAAAATGAAGAAGAGATTTTATTAACATAAATAAAGGAAACTAATATATACACTGTATTATAGCACTATAGCATCTCAGCTTTTAGCTAGATCCGTGGCATATGTTGATTTTTTAAATCTTAAAAGTAACTCTAAGAGGTTATTTTGATTTTGTAAATGAGGAAACGGAGAGTTGGAGTAATTAATAAGATCCATGTAATATTCATATTATGAAATTACATTATTCTTGCTTCCACTTACAGTAATAGTTGAGAATTTAAACTCTTAGGTCAGAGTTTACTAGTTGGCTACCTTTCCTGCCAGCTGAGTCCATTGAGGATTCAGTTTTTACAATAGTAATATGGAAATAATATTTTGTACTAGAGTTAGTGCAAATCATTAACTCTAAAGTAATTAGCTTCATAATTGTAAACATAATAATTATAACAAAAATGATTCTTTAAAATGGAGAAATTAAAAATACTTAGAATGA
This sequence comes from Galago senegalensis, assembly GCA_963575145.1. Classification (NCBI taxonomy): domain Eukaryota; kingdom Metazoa; phylum Chordata; class Mammalia; order Primates; family Galagidae; genus Galago; species Galago senegalensis. The sequence continues at coordinate 8,291 of CAUYTI010061816.1, read as the reverse complement.
AAAGGAAACCTGGAAAGTTCTGCTTTATATTTTAAAAAGTGACCATGTTAGACTTGAGATCTCCTTCTGCCCCATTGGAAGTCTTATGCTCTTTCCATTACATGATGTACCTGAGTCAAAAACCTTTGGGAAATCGTCTGTAATGAAGGGCACTTTATATATCTTTGTCAACTGCATCACCGATTTTTTTTTCATAGAAAGGTAATTTGCAAGGACACAAAGAGGGTAAGTTGAAAATATAAGCTTGAAAAAGGTGACACTGAAGGACTTCTTAGGAAGCATAAGGGGAAACATTTATCAAAATTCCATTAATGTAGGCAGCACCCATAGCTCAGTGGGTAGGGCGCCAGCCACATACACAGAGACTGGCAGATTCAAACCCAGCCTGGGCCAACTAAAACAACAGTGACCACTACAACAACAACAAAAATAGCCAGGCATTGCGGTGGGCACCTGTGGTTCCAGATAATTGGGAGGCTGAGGCAAGAGAATTGCTTGAGCCCAAGAATTGGAGGTTGCTGTGAGCTGTGACAGGATGGCACTTTACCAAGGGTGACAGCTAGAGACTTTGTCTCAAAAAAAAATCCCATAAATGTTAATAAATGGAGAAGTAATAAGCTCCAATTAAGAGACAAAAACAAAACACTCAGGCCCATTCTTTTATTGGCTGAACTCCACAGAATGGCCTTTCCTGAATTACCTCTAGAGTTCTCCAGAAACCACTATGTCTCCAAGTCAAACAAAAGCAATCATACATTAAAGAGGATGTTTTGTGGTTAAGAATAAATAAATGAGATGTAACTCTAGTAATGTAAACATTATAAAAAACAATATTTCAATTTTTAATCATTAACATTAACAACAGAAATAGTTTTTCAATGCCTAGTTATATTGGACAAAGTTTTCCTCTTTTAATACCTGAAAAGGGTAGAAATTGAAATATATTGAAAAAAAAGTTACTTTAACCCTGGAAATATGACATGCCAAGTGTCAAGAGAAATTTACTTCCACCACTTTAGTTAAGAACCCCTGGAAGCCAAGATTTGAGAGAAATCTTGATAGATTCTGAAGATTTAGTTATAGTGGTTGGGGTGCTGCCATAATAAAGGTTTAAATTAAGATGACTCCACAATTTGGCATGTATCAAGCAGAGACATGCTAACAACAGCCAGGCTCATTTCCAAGAGAATTCAAAAAAGAATTCTGGCAGGCCAACAGAATTTATAAGGTGGTAAATTAAAAAATAATAAAACATTCATCTGTCAGCATAAGTCTGACAGCAAAGTACATGGCCATTATTTTGCAATTAGTGTCACTTACTGAAAAAGTGCTCTCACAGTGATTCATCCCTTAGCCACATTTTTTCCAGAAATTTCCTTCCTCCACTTTTAAAAGTTGCTGCTGAAATAGTCACTCAATATTAAATCAATCTGCCAATTAGTGATTGCAGGAGCCTACTCAGTATTCAGCTCAACACTCAGAAGTACTCAGAAGGTAGAAATGCAACTTCTTTTACAAAGTCATGATGTTTTGTGTTAATCCAAAGCTTATGGAAAGATGGAGAGGGCTACTTCTCAAATATATGTTCCCATTCCCTTTCATTCACTGAGAGCACATCTCAAGGCCCTCCATTCTGATATATAACATAGCTTTGTCCATCCTGTAATTATTAACATGCTCAGTTTTAGTGCTCTTCTTTCTATCTTTAAACTTTACTTGTCCTATTTGCCCATGTCACCTGTCTATGGAAAAGATAGTTATAGTCTTTAAAATAGTATGTTAATAAGTTAATTATTGTCATTTTGACTCCTTCTAAATGATACATACATTTCAAAAGATGGTTCAGACTACTGTATCTCCATAGGAAGTGAAAACTGGAAGCTCATACGTAGGGTTTTCCCAAGATATGCCCTGCCAGACACTGAGAGGGTAAGAATAGTTTGAAATCCACTCCAGCTTCCCATGCAAAGCGGGATTCTCCAGCTCTGAGCAGTTCAGCCAGAAAGAAGGTATCCCTTATTCCTATTCACACAAACAGCCTGGCAAAGTGGGCTTGGACTACATTGCTTGACATGTCCAGAAGTGAACTGACATTGTGCAGGTAGCTAGTTATGTTTTGCATGGCAATAAAACAGTTTTGGCAGCCTGAAAAACAGAGAGGGAGAGTCTAAAAGAAAATAATGCTTACTCAGGAATAGACATGGCAATGGAGTATGTGTACCCTGGGAAACTATGTTCATATTCAGGGACCCTGATAAACTATGCTCATATTCAGGGAATATGGAAGTAAAAGGAGAGGAAGGATTTCAAAAGAGGATTACATAATTGTTTTTAGAAAATTATTTTCAGCTGTGAGGATCAATAGCAAGGTGTCACTAGTCATAGGGTTGGACCGGCAGTTATGATACAGATGCCCTTGCAAACATATTTTTTGTATAAGATTGCTATGGGCTTTGTGTATGTTGTAGCTTTTGCAGAGTCTTTTGAAATAGTTTTTATTATCAAGCACTTGTGCATGAGAACCCTTCTTTCTTAGCCTATCCTGGCTCTGTCAGAGTTTTTGATACAAATAACTATACTATTAATACTGAAAACTTCCATAGGTTTAAAATCTCTTTCCCAGTAGAAAAATCAATGGAAGAACTCTTACACTTTGGAGGAAAAACACCCCCAGAATGCTTAGTGTGAAGAGATAGACTCTGTGTAACACCAGCACAGCTATGTGTCAGAAAATATACAGGAGAGAATAAGAGCATTGACCTTGGTCCATAAAAAATAATGCTGAACAGCCATACTGGGTTTCAGGGCTTCTGAGGAATAAAGACAGATGTCTAAATCCAACTATATGTATTCCTCCAATACCATACAAATCAAAAAGGATATTGGTCAGGTGAAGTTGCTCATGTCTATAATCCTAGCACTCTGGGAGGTCTGGGCTGGAAAATTGCCTGAAGTCAGGAGATTGAGACCAACATAATTAGGAGTGAGACCCCATCTCTACTAAAAATAGAAAAATTAGCCACATATGGTGACAGGCACCTGTAATCCCAGCTATTTTCTGGGACTTGAGTACAGGAATTTGAGGTTGCTATGAGCTATGATGACTCTACTGCACTATAGCCAAAGTGACAGAGCAAGACTCTGCCTCAAAAAAAAAAAAAAAGTCTTAGAGAAAGACAACACTATATACACTTAAGTGTAGATCTAAGTCATGAAGGAGCACCAGCCACATACACTGAGGCTGGTGGGTTTAAACCCAGCTTGGGTAAGCTAAACAACAATGACAACTGCAACCAAAAGATAGCCAAGCATTGTGACAGGTGCCTATATAGTTCCAGCTACTTGGGAGGCTGAGACAAGAGAATCACTTAAGCCCAAGAGTTGGAGGTTGCTGTGAGCTGTGATGCCATGGCACTCTATCAAGGGCAACATAGGAAGACTCTGTCTCTAAAAAAAAAAAAAAAAAGAAGAAGAAGAAGAAGACAGGGAGGTGGAGGTAAGATGGCAGACTGCAGCCAGCTTTCCACAGAGGCTCCCGTCCAGAAGGAGAGTTAAAAGACAGAAGTTTAGCAAGTAAGTTGATGGTTTGGAGTTGAGCCAAGAGAGAAGATTGAAGAATGCATATCAACCCTACTGAGGCAAGTTGCGACAACAAAGCTATAAACAAAAGGTACTGAATCCATTCCCAAGTGGACAGGAGTACCCTCCCCCATGAGAAGGGCTTGCAGCGAACTCTACACAAATAAGCAAGCAGAGTTCAAACATCCTCCCATTCCATCCCATGGAAGAGACCTTCTAAAAACTGGACCTCCTACCTGTACTAGAAAGCCATGGCACTCTCCTGCCAGGCATAAAACTGTATAAAACTGTACATATTCTATACCTGCAACTCTGAACTCCCAGAATTCCCCTTCACTCTCACCCTGAGGACTGAAAGCCTGTCCCCCATGGAGTCCAGATTCTTGGGCATTTTCTTGAAAGGTGTGGACAGGGGAAGGGCCTTTGCTCAGCTGTGCTGATTCTATAGCAGGGGACTAAGGAGAGGATGGTCAGCTGAGAGGGAACCATACAGGAGCGGCGGCAGTGCCCCCAGGTGTAGAACAAAAGCAGGATCACAAACAATAAGGCTTTTGCTCTTGGGGTGGCTATCCCAGACAGACACACCCTGTCTCTCGGCAACTAGAGGAAGCCAGACACCTTCTACAGTGGCAGCTACTGGAAGACAGATCTGGGATGTGAGTAAAGGAGCATGAGGACTAGATATGTGCATGCAGAGCTGGCAGACTTCCAGGGAGAGGTTAAGCCAGCGATCTGCTTTACCAAGGCTGAGATGCACCTGGCCCCCAGAGGATCATAGCTGAGATAAAGGTGGGCAGACAGAGGCAAGAACTGACAGCTCAATGTGAGCTCCAACTGCTTGCCAATGCCCAGAACTGAGTAGTGGTTTCTGACACCTCAAGCAGTGTTTGATAACCAAGACAGAAAAAAACTGTGCAAAGTTGTGCTATTCTGCCAGCAACCAGGGGTGGGAAGGGAACTGAGTAACCACCCTGCCTCCATTAAGCCCCTGCTAGATAGTGGCCAAGAACAAAGACCTGGCTGAGGAGACATAGATTGCTCTCTGACTCAGGCAGGCAAAAACCCCTGGGGCATTTGCTCATTGGAGGGAAGTGCGGTCACAGCCCCAGCCCCACTGGGGTTACCAGTAACTGGGTGTGACAGAGATGCAAGGTGAGGAAGGAGGCATCAACCTTCCCAGACTAATTTATTTGCTGGGTTGGTCCTTATGACCTCACAGAGCACCAGAGCCAGAGTCATACATGAGGTGCCAGCAGATCCCTGCTACCTAGTTGCCAGAGACCTTTTGAACTCCCACATCTGAGGCCAGTGTTGACTGGGACAATTAATTTGGACCTCTTGAACTGCTACCCTGGGTGTGTGTTTGTGGGAAGGTGTGATTTTCACTTTCCAATTGTTGCCTGTGGGGGGCAGGGTGACTTAATTGCTGGTATTTCTCCACTGCTGAGACTTCAACCCAGAGTAACTGAATGACTAGGGTGGAACAAAGACCAGCTACAAACAAGACAGAACGACTTAGCCCCACCAAACCAAGGAGGCCCCCAGTTTCTCAGGCCATACCACTGTACAGGTGCTTGGCAACACTCTAGGAGAAAAGCCAAATGGTGTAAATTAAGCATGAGATGGAATCAGTGGAGAAACTCTGGTAACATGAATAACCAGAGTAGATCAACCCCCCCACACCTCAAGGAAGGACATGGCAGATGCAACTAAAGACTTCATCCATAAACATATGGCTAAGATGTCAGAAATCAAGTTCAGAGTCTGGATAGCAAATAACATCAACAGAATGGAGGAAAGGAGGGAAGCAGAATTTCAGATTATTCAAAAGATGTCTCAAGAATTCAACAATTTCAAAGATAAAAATGACCAAAGATTTGGACATATTCAGGCAAGTTTGCAGCCCTCAAATATCTGAAAAATATGGTAGAATCCCTCACTAACAGAATGGAGCAGGCAGAAGAAAGAATCTCTGACATTAAATATAAAGTTTTTGAATGCACCCAAGAGAAATGGCAAGCAAAAACAGATCATTCTCTCACAGAGCTCTGGGATAACTTGAAGAAAACTAATATTCACCTTATAGGAATCCCTGAAGACGACAAAGTTGCTTGACAAAACACAGAGGCTCTTCTTCATGAAATTATGCAAGAGAACTTTCCAGACATGCCAAGAGATTCTGAAATTCAGATAGCAGACAGTTTCAGAACCCCAGCATGACTCAACCTGAATAAGACATCCCTCAGGCACATCATAATTAACTTCACTAAAGTTAACATGAAGGAGAAAATTTTGAAAGCAGTTCGACGTAAGAAATCCATAACCTACAAGGGGAAGAATATTAGAATGACTGCAGATCTCTCTGCTGAAAACTTTCAGGCTAGAAGAAGGTGGTCATCAACTTTTATTCTCCTAAAACAAAACCATGTCCAACCTAGGATCCTGTATCCAGCTAAACTGAGTTTCATCTATGATGGAGAAATTAAATACTTTAATGACATGCACATGTTGAAGAAATTTGCCATAACTCAACCAGCACCCCAGGAAATTCTCAGACCTATCCTCCATAATGACCAGTGCAATCCTCCACCACCAAAGTAAACTTACTCAGAAACTTTTGATCACATTCCACCTTCCACAGTGGCAAAAGGATTAAAAATGTCCACTGGACTTTTGAAAAACTTAATACCCAAAATTATACCAGGCCTATCAATATTCTCAATTAATGTGAATGGCTTAAATTGCCCTCTAAAGAGGTACAGGCTGGCTGACTGGATACAAAAACTCAGGCCAGATATCTGTTGCATATAAGAATCTCATCTTACCTTAAAAGACAAATACAGACTCAGGGTGAAGGGTTGGTCATCTATATTCCAGGCAATTGCAAAGCAGAAAAAAGTAGGTGTTGCAATTTTATTCACAGACACAATAGGCTTTAAACCAACAAAAGTAAGCAAGGACAAGGATGGTCACTTTATATTTGTTAAGGGTAATATTCAATATGATGAGATTTCAATTATTAATATTTATGCACCCAAACAGAATGCACCTTAATTTATAAGAGACACTCTAACATGCATGAGCAACTTGATTTCTTCCAGCACTGTCATAGTCAGAGACTTCAACACTCCTTTGGCAGTGTTGGATAGATCCTCCAATAAGAAGCTGAACAAAGAAATCTTAGATTTAAACTTAACCATCCAACATTTGGATTTAACAGACGTCTACAGAACATTTCATCCTAACAAAACTGAATACATATTTTTCTCATCAGTCCATGGAACATACTCCAAAATCAATCACATCATAGGTCATAAGTCTAACCTCAGCAAATTTAAAAGAATAGAAATTATTCCTTGCATCTTCTCAGACCATCGTGGAATAAAAGTTGAACTCAGTAACAACAGGAGTCTGCAGCATCATTCAAAAACATGGAAGCTAAATAACCTTATGCTGAATAATAGGTGGGTTGGAGATGTGATTAAGAAGGAAATTAACAAATTTTTGGAACAAATAAAAAATGAAGACATAAATTATCAGAACGTTTTGGATACCACTAAGGTAGTCCTAAGAGGGAAATTTACAGCACTGCAAGCCTCCCTCAACAGAACGGAAAGAGAGGAAGTTAACAACTTAATGGGACATCTCAAACAACTGGAAAAAGAAGAACATTCCAAACCCAAATCCAGGAGAAGAAAAGAAATAACCAAAATTGGAGCAGAATTAAATAAAATTGAAAACAAAAGGACTATACAACAAATCAATAAATCAAAAAGTTGGTTTTCTGAAAAAGTCAATAAAATAGATAAACCTTTGGCCAACCTAACCAGGAAAAGAAGAATAAAATCTCTAATTTCATCAATCAGAAATAGTAAAGACAAAATAACAACAGACCTCTTAGAAATTCAAAAAATCCTTAATGAATATTACAAGAAACTTTATTTTCAGAAATATGAAAATCTGAAGGAAATTGACCAATAATTGGAAGCACGCCACCTCCCAAGGCTTATCCAGAAGGAATTTGAAATGTTGAACAGGCCTATATCAAGTTCTGAAATAGGATCAACTATACAAAATCTCCCTGAAAAGAAAAGCCCAAGACAAGATGGCTTCATGTCAGAATTCTACCAAACTTTTAAAGAGGAACTACTACCTATATTACTTAACCTTTTCCAAAATATAGAAAAAGATGGAATACTACCCAACACATTCTATGAAGCAAACATCACCTTGATCCCCAAACCAGAAAAAGACCCAACAAGAAAAGAAAATTACAGACCAATATCACTAATGAATATTGATGTGAAAACATTCAACAAAATCCTAACAAACAGAATCCAGCAACACATCAAAAAAATTATACACCACAACCAAGTAGGTTTCATCCCAGGGTCCCAAGGCTGGTTAAACATATGTAAATCCATTAATATAATTCATCACATAAATAAATTAAAAAACAAAGACCATATGATTCTCTCAATTGATGCAGAAAAAGCATTTGATAATATCTAGCACCACTTCATGATCAGAACACTTAAGAAAATTGGTATAGAAGGGACATTTTTTTTTTGTTTTTTTTTTTTTAATTGAATGTTAACTATGTACATTGATACTCTTCTGGGGTACAGTGTGGGGTTTTCACATGCATTCTGAAATACTTCCATCAAACTGGTCAACACAGCCTTCATGTCATTTTCTCAGTTATTGCTTTA
>CAUYTI010061815.1:0-16151 GCA_963575145.1 Galago senegalensis | reverse complement strand
ACCATGTTCATGGCTAGGAAGAATCAACATTGTTAAAATGTCCATATTACCCAAAGCAATATACAATTTTAATGCAATCCCCATTAAAGCCCCACTGTCATACTTTAAAGATCTTGAGAAAATAATACTTTGTTTTATATGGAATCAGAAAAAACCTCGAATAGCCAAGACATTACTCAGGAATAAAAACAAAGCAGGAGGAATCACACTACCAGACCTCAGACTATACTATAAATCAATAGTGCTTAAAACAGCATGGTATTGGCACAAAAACAGAGAGGTAGATGTATGGAACAGAATAGAAAGCCAACAGATGAATCCAGCTACCTACCATTACCTCATCTTTGACAAACCAATTAAAAACATTGAGGGGGGAAAAGATTCCCTATTTAACAAATGGTGCTGGGCGAACTGGCTGGCAACTTGTAGAAGACTGAAACTGGATCCACACCTTTCACCATTAACGAAGGTAGATTCTCACTGGATTAAGGACTTAAACTTAAGACATGAAGCCATAAAAATACTAGAAGAAAGTGCAGGGAAAACACTTGAAGAAATCGGCCTGGGTGAATTTTTTATGAGACGGACCCCACGGGCAACTGAAGCAACATCAAAAATACACTATTGGGCCTTGATCAAACTAAAGAGCTTCTGCACAGCCAAGAACACAGTAAGTAAAGCAAGCAGACAGCCCTCAGAGTGGAGAAAATATTTTTAGGCTATGTCTCCAACAAAGGTTTAATAACCAGAATCCATAGAGAACTCAAATGCATTAGCAAAAAAAAAAACAAAAACAAAAACAAGTGATCCCATCGCAGGGTGGGCAAAGGACTTGAAGAGGAATTTCACCAAAGAAGATAGGTGTGTGGCCTATAGATATATGAAAAAATGCTCACCATCCTTAATCATTAGAGAAATGCAAATCAAAACTACTTTGAGATATCACCTAACTTCAGTAAGATTAGCACAAAATCCCAAAACCAGAGTTGCTGGCGTGGATGTGGAGCAAAGGGAACACTTATACACTGCTGGTGGGAATGCAAACTAATATGTTCCTTTTGGAAAGACATCTGGAGAACATTTAGGGAACTAAAAATTGACCTGCCATTTGATCCTACAATTCCTTTATTAGGTATATACCCAGAAGATAAAAAATCACATTACAATAAAGTTATTTGTATCAGAATGTTTACGGCAGCCCAATTCATAATTGCCAGGTCATAGAAGAAGCCTAAGTGCCCATCGTGGATCAATAAACTGTGGTGTACATACACCGTGGAATACTATGCATCCCTAAAGAAAGATGGAGACATTACCTCCTTCATGTTTACATGGATGGAACTGGAAAATGTACTTCTTAGCAAAGTATCACAAGAATGGAATAAAAAGTATCCAATGTACACAGCCCTATTATGAAACTAATTTACAGTTCTCAAATGAAAGCTACAACCTAATTCTAGCCCAAGAATATGGGGAGGGGGTGGGGGAGGGGAGGGGAGAAGGATGGATGGGTGGAGGGAGGGTGACTGGAAAGATCACCTATATGGTCTGTCTATCAAGGGTACAAGTGAATTTTTCTAGAACTAGAGTATAAATGTTTTAACACAATAACTAAGTAAATGACACAAAGTCTATGTTAACCAGTTTGATGAAAATATTCCAAATTGTATATGAAAACACTACAATGTACTTCATGTTGGCATTAATGTACACAGCTATCATTTAATAAAAAAAAAGAAAAAAATATGAAATGAATAATAAGAAATGGAAAACAAACACCTCTTCCCACCAATTCTCATGATCACCTTGTAGTTTTTGCAATTATATTATTTTTATAGTGTTATATTTGATGATATTGACATATTCTGTGTAATAGAGAATACAACTCTCAACAATCAATACATGTGAAAGTAAAGTGACTTTTTCATTCTCAGTTTAGAATGAAGGTGCCTTTTCCATTCTCTTTCTCTCTTCCCCTTTCTACAAGTTCAAATTGACTCTACACTGCATTGAACATGGAACTACACAAAAGAGCCCACCTGAGTCCCCAAATCACTGCATGATGTAGAGCCCCCACACAGCCACCCTCATTAAACTGATGAGAATTAAAAATAAGCTTTTATTGTAGAGAGTCATTGAAGTGTGGGATTGTGTTTGCATTATTTGCACCAATGAATATTCCGTCACCATACTCTGCACAGTTCTGTAGCATTAGTTACACGTGTGAGTGGATGTGCTGCTCATTCCTGGATTCTCTACTTTGCTGTATCTGTTATTTGGCTGGATTTTTTTGTGTTATCAAATAGCCTCTCCCGAGTAGGCCTGTGAGTGCTGTATTTCCTGAGGTGTTGGACATTGGTGAATGTATTTATGGTGCTTTAAACAATAAATAACAGTTTGGCTGAATGTTAAACTCTGATTCAATCTTTATTTTTCTCTTTGAACCTTGCTACTCTTTTCCAGTGCCTCCTGGCATTGAAAGTTGCAGTGAAAAATATCCTGGCCTGAGGCTGGCCGTCTTGCAGCTATCTTGCTCTTTCTGCCTGTGCTCGGGCAACAGTCTCTAAAGTTAAAAAAACTTCAGGATAGTTCCTTGGGTTGATAGTTCCTGTTACGTGGTCTGCCCTAGAAGCCTACAGACTGTTTTAGAAATAGTCTCATCTACTAAGTGTTTGAATAATTTTTCTTCTAAATGCTTTGGTCTCATCTCAAAGGCAGTATGTGTAATTGTGCAATTATACATCCTTTGTCTTTCTCCTCCCTCACCATATTATTTTATGTACTTATTTTCCCTAACCACATGTATTTCTTTTTTTTTTTTTTTTTTTTTTTGAGACAGAGCCTCAAGCTGTCCCCCTGGGTAGAGGGCCGTGGCATTACAGCTCACAGCAACCGCCAACTCCTGGGCTCAAGCGAGTCTCTTGCCTCCGCCTCCCAAGTAGCTGGGACCACAGGCGCCCACCACAACGCCTGGCTATTTTTTGGTTGCAGCCGTCATTGTCGTTTGGCAGGTCTGGGCTGGGGATTCGAACCCGCCACCTTAGGTGTATGTGGCTGGTGCCTTAGCCAGTTGAGCTATAGGCGCTGAGCCTCTTCTTCCATTCTTGAGATATTTTGCTAAGGAGAACATTTACTTTTTGTGTTTTCTTATTAGTATGGATATGGGGTCTGATAAGACTAGTCTAGTTGGAACTAGTCTAGTTAGACTAGTAATTTTCCCAAATGTCTTAGACCAGCTTAGTGGAAGAATCAAAACTAAAACCAGATTTCCTGGTGCCCAGTACAATCTGTTTATACCAACCTGTCTCCTAACTTAAAACAGATTTTTATATCATATGGAAAATTATACAAGTGCCAAAGATACTTCAAGTGGTAGTATATTTTTCCTCCTTTCAAGAATAAACTCTTAAATATGTTATTGACCTAACTAATAGGAAAGACAGTAAAGGAAAGAGCAAAGGACCAAACCTTTCATTTGTAGATACCTTTCATTTGCAGAAAACTATGTTTCCAAATCTTTTCATTTACAGAAACGTACAGATTCTCTCCTATTATACTTTCAGCTCAACTTTCCCCATGTAAATTTATGACAACAGAAGAAGCTTTGAACCATTTTGATTTCCTCCTACTCTGAAAAAGATATTAAGAGGCAAAACTGGAATTGACAGGACCATTAAAACATGACAGCAAGTTTTTAACAGTCTTTCCTCTAATCTGACAGTTTAGATCATTTCTCATTTCACCAAAGCCAAGAAAACTTTTCAACTACAAAGTCAAACTGTTGTATCCTTGAAACCAGAATTGATTTCTGCTCAATTTAAGAGCACAGCATATTGTGACTCTAGTATAGACTTCAGGGATGAGGAATTGTCAGAAATAAGTGAGGAAATATATATGAAAGTACTCTGCAAATGTAAAATTATTTTAACATATGGAAGGTGTTGGAATTTTTAAAAGGTCTATAATTGTGCTGCTGATGTGAATAACATTCACCATTCTTAGATCATTAGACGTATTTCTTTTCAAATCAGGAGCAAGAAAAGGATATCTACTATCATTGCCTCGCTTTAACACTATATTGGAGGTTGTTGTCAGTGCAACAGTACAGAAAAAGAAAAAGAATGAAACCAAAGTAATGAAAGTAATGAAAAAACAAAACTGTCCTTATTTATAGATTATATAACAAGTGGCTGACCTAGGATCAGTGTATTACTGTTTATCCAGTTCTATGCAGGATACACAGAATGGAAACTCAAAGGCATACTGCTAAGTGCAAGGCATTATCTAGTTATTATACTAGAAATAATAATGTTAGGAATAGATTGCATTCAGTGGCATAAAAGGGTACACATAGCAGATTTGGGGGATATGGTATGGGAACCATAAGGTAAAAAACTACAGCTCAAATTAGAAACAAAGAGGAAAGAAGAGTGAATATAGAAGCTTAAGAAGAATACTTAATTCTAAATTACTCATAAGTATACTATCCTATTTATGAGTTTACGACAAGTGCTGTATTATCACCATCTAAGGTTTCCTGGCATGAGCACTGGACTATTTAACAATAGCAGATCAGAAAGAAAAGGAATTATATCAGTCACAAACTAAGTAGGACCTCAGCAAATGTTGTAGAAATCAACATACATCTCTGCTCATCTCCATTATCAAAAACTGTTGGGAAATCATTTATATGTACATATTTTAATACAATATTAAAAGCCTTAACAACTTTCATTTATTATCTGGAGTATGATTTTGTTTTCCACATCTGCACAAAATTGTGTAATTTAAGCTACTTGTCAACAGTATAGTATCTTAGATCTACATTTTATAATATTCTTTTCAGAAAGAGCTTTAAAACAATCTAATCATGTAGTAAAATATATGCTGATGACCTAAAATAGCTGTAAGAGCTGTGTAAATGTACTAATAAATATTTTCTTTTTTTTCTTTTTAGTAATATTTTCTAAAGAACTTATTGTTAGATAATTATTTGAAATACCAAGCAAAGAGTACCAACTATTTAAAGATGTCATATTGAACTATTATTTTAGTGTTTAGTAATGATTCAGATAGTTCTCTTCTAAATATTATATAATGAGGCAAATACTATTTTTACTACAATGGAGCAAAATTTTAAGTCAGAAGCTGCAAGCACATTAGAACCATCTGTTTTAGTTATATGAAGAAAGTCTAGTATCAATCAGAGAAAAACTGAAGGGAAAATCACTGACAAGCTGAAAATATACTAAATGCTAGGGGAAAAATGTTGTTCCATATGCCATAAGTCAGACCCTTCTAAATAAACTTAGAAACTATATAAATTTTCCCAGCTTCTTTACACAAGCCAGAATTTAATTAGCTTGTAAAATTTCAAAGTGGCACCAAAAGATTTTAAATAAATACCTTTGCCTTTTACAAGCATATAATGGATATACTGCACATTTTTTGGCATTGTCCAATAGTCTTTCGTACTTTTTAACGTGGATAATGTTTCGTTTTCCAGAGACCAGTATACTCTCAAATTTTAAGTTACTTATGTATTTCTAGCTCTGAATGATATATTCATATAAAAATAGATTTCTGATCAGTGTGTATTTATAATCTTACAAAATGTGTTAGATCAAAAAATATGACAGAAAGAAAGAAAAAGAAAGAAAGTCAGAAACAGGCAGAGGGCAAAACCACCTACACTCAAGAAAGACTTTAATGAAAGCTGTGCCATTTGTAGAATTAAACATCAAACCTACTTGGTTAGAACATGTAGGTGACTGCTTTTCTACGTGCTTGCTTTTTAAAATAATAAATATAAAATAACATAGTTTTTGAGCATACTTCTAACTTCCTACTTGCTAATATTTGCTAATCATTAAAAAGGCTAACTTTGACTAGTCAGGAACTGATTATCAAACTTACAATTGGACCATGGCATTTGCCTTTTTCTCCATAATAGAAGCAAATTTTCATGTACTTCACTAGTCATTAACAACCTCTACCAGAATGGTAGGAAGAAACTAAGTGAGTATACACCCACCACACTTCATTCTGTATTTCTGATAACCTTGAAAAATTAATAACTTAATAGCTATTCTCCACTGACAGAAACAGACTCTTTTGTATCCAAGCCGAGCAAATTTAGTGAAAAACAGAAAACAATTTTTCCCCTAGGTCAATTAACATAGAGGAAAAAGAAAGATATCAAAATGGGACACAAAAACTGTCCCAAAATATATGATGTAATGTAACTCAGAATGTATCAACCCTATCAGAGAACTTGTCAGTATTCAATAATAGGCTCCACATTGATTCTTACACTCGCCTATTATCAAAAAAAAAAAAAAAATTGAGACAAGTGCTGTATTACCTTGTCAAAAGGGCAGAGTCACCTGGGACTCCTCTGAGCCTTCACAACATAGCCTAAGAGGACCTTCTGTTCCTTTGCTGTCAGCAGGAGAACAAAACTGAGGCTATGCAGCACCTCTTGCCTCCCCCCTCATGTGGAGATAGGGAGTACACAGCCAAAAAAGTCACCTTCTGGGCTCAGTACTGTAGCTCCGGTAGTGTGTGTATAAAGCAGGGAACACAGTGTAGTGCAAAAAAGAGACAAAGACAGAAAAAAAATCTAAAAATATTAAATGGAGTCTTAAAATTTCTTTAGATTCCTAAATTTTCCTTAGAAATCCTTAAATGGATTTCAAATAATTTAGAAAAAGTGAGATAGAGATCCCTACCTTGCAGATTTTATAGAGTGATTCCTGACCATCTCCTCCAGTATCTTTAAAGTAATCGTGTGCAGGAAATGTACGATGAATATCTCGAGTAATGACACTTTCCTGGGCTGATTCCTAAAAAGGAAGAAAAAATAGACCTGAATATAAATTTCTAAAATTTTATGATTATGAGAAATAATACATTCACTGTAAAAAAATTCAAACAGCACAAAAAAGTAAATAACAACTCCCCCACACACTGAAACCTCCTTTCTAACACACCCTTAGTCCCAGTCCTCAGAGATAAGTGCTACCACAATAGCTTCTTTCATACCTTTTCACCCATCTATCTATAGATGTATGAGTGTGTATGTATGTTTATATGAGGCGGGGTGTGTGCAAGGAGGGAGGAGACATGTTGTATACACACATCTCCATTATCTGTTCCTTTTACTTTTTTTCTCCCTGCTCAATATGATCTGTAAGAATCTTCTGTTTAATAGGATAAATTATAGACTGTTCATTTATCAAGGTATGCAAATGTCATTTAGTCTCTTTAGGAGCAGTTACTAAAAAATTAAGTACATTTAGATATAGATATCATAATTTACTTAACAATCATACTTTTTGTATTTTCTTCTACTTATGTAACAGCATCACAAGGAACTTTTTTTTTTCCTTGAGACAAGAGTTTCAGTATGTTGCCCTCCATAGAGTGCTATAACTTCACAGCTCACAGCAAACTCTTGGGCTTTAGTGATTCTCTTGCCTCAGCCTCCCAAGTAGCTGGGACTACAGGTGCTTGCCACAATACCTGGCTATTTTTTGGTTGTAGTTGTCCCTGTTTGGCAGGCCCAGGCTGGGTTTAAACCCACCAGTCCTGGGGTATGTGGCTGGCGCCCTAGCCACTGAGCTACAGGCACCAAGACACAAGGAACATTTTTATACATATGTCTTATAAACATATTCAAAGAAAGATTCTGTGAGCATGAATTGCTAGGTCAAAAGATATATGCATTTCCAATTTTGATTAAAGTACTCTCTCTGAAATTGTTCTATCAATATTTACTCCAAACAATAGTAGAGTATGTATATCTCCACATCTACCCAATACCACATATTATTTAATTTTTAAATCTGACAAGCTGATAAATATAAGCTCAAAACCATAGTCATTTAAAAAGTAAAAGTATTATCCATTTTTCCTCTTGCTAGGTTAATTATGCAACTCATTTCACAAAACAAAAAAGCCTATAAGCCTGTAAGCTACTATATTAAGATGACATATGCTTTAAAGACAAACCTAGAGTTTTTTTAGACATATTTGGGGCTCAAAAGCTAAAAACTGAGTAAAATTCTAAGCTTCATAAAAACTGATTAATCATTCCTTGATTTTATTTTATTCCAGGAAATGTTTATCTGTTTTAATGTCAAGAAAATAAGATGAAACTACTTAAAGCAACTCTGATGGTGAAAATATTTTGTACAATTGAAAGAAGCATCAAAGATTACTAATTGCAAATTAAAAGCATTGTTTAATGTCTTGCATCCATAAAAATTTCAACAAATCCCTCTTTTAGTCTCAAATCAAGACAGGAAAAAAAAAGTTTAATATGTGAGTTATTTTAATAAATGCTATTTCCCTTCCTCTTTATAGCTGAGAAGTATACAAGAAGGACAGGGCAGCTGATTAGCTTTAAGCCAAGACAGTACCTTCTCTAGCTGCCTTTTTCATTTTAGATGCTATTTCATGCTGGGTGGTAATTAGATCTTATGTCATGTAGAGAAAGAAAGGAAGTAAACTGAAAAAGTTCCAAATTTGCAAGCAAACAACAAAGATATTACAAATCAATCCAGAGGAAATTCTAGTGACTTACAGCAAGGGAATGCTAAAGCCAAATTAAAATAGGCCCATAAGGCCAAGCAAGGTGGCTCACACCTGTAATCCTAGCTCTCTGGGAAGCAGAGGCAGGTGGATTGTTTGAGCTTTAGAGTTGGAAACCAATCTGAGCAAGAGTGAGACTCCACCTCCACCACAAACAGAAAAAATTAACCAGGCACCGTGATGGGCACCAGTAGTCCCTCCCAGATACTCAGGAGGCTAAGGATCTGCTTGAGCCCAGGAGTTTGAGGTTGAGCTTGAGTGTGAGCTATGATGCCATGGCACTCAACCCAGGGTGACAGAGTGAGACTCTGTCTCAAAGGGGAAAAAAAAGCCCTTAAAGAAAATCGCCATAACTTAAGTAAAAGAATACCTAAATCTCAAAAAGCATGCCTAACTTTCTCCTACAAAAGGAAAATTTGTATTTTTCAAGGTAAATGCAGTTTTGGGAGTAGGAAGGGGATGCAGAACAAAGTTAAGTTTAAAGGTAATGTATAAAGAGATATATTATGAAATTTTGTTTTATCTGGTCTAGAGTATAAGTATGAAAATCTGGTAACCAAAGAGACCACTACCCAGGTTTTCTCTAATAGGAAGGTTCTTTTCCCATATAGCAATAGTTTCCACTCATAAACTACCTGGAAGATGACCAGTGAAAATGTTACTACTGCCATTGCTGAACTATTTCAGGAGCACCACCCACAGGATAACTCTTTTCATACTTTTCAGGACCTTAAGAGAGAGAAATCATATGACTGTATTTCCCAGAAACTGCTTACACATTTAGTATCACACTGAGTTTAAGTGGTACCAGTTGTCTGATTCATAGAAAGAAAAATTGATCAAAAATTTCTAGGAAGTAAATTTGCATAATATTGAGTAATTTTTCCTTATGCGTACTTGATCTTCTTGTTTAAGAACTAAAGGAGCAAAATGAAATGAAAATAGCATCACTAGTTTTTTCTTACTTGATAAAACATCCCTTCCTAAGATTATTTTTAAATGCTTTCTACATAAATGTGTATTTCTAGAGTTTTATTCTTTTATATATTACTCTCAGTTGGATAAAGGAATAATTCCTGTAATTTCACTTTATAGACTAAATAAGCTATTTTGTAACCTTGTTCACTGATTCCCTTCATATGAGTAAAGGTTAAGAGGTATAATAGACTTTTATAAACAGATTAATAGGAATAAAATTGTGTACTAAAATAGTGAAAATCTAAAGAAAATAATGGTGTTTTGAAGCTAAAGCTAAAGTTAATCCACCTCTCAATTACCCGTAACAGTCAAGAGCAGAAAAAGTACATATTTTAGTATCGACACATAATCCTCCAAATTTACTCATTCATTCAACAAAAATTTGAGAGTCCCCAAATCTAACACTCTCCAAAAGGAAGACAAAACAATTTTCTCTTCAATATTAATTCCTTTCTTTTTAGACTTAACTTCAATTATAGTGGCCAATTTTTATAGGAAATAAAATTAACAATGAGGAAGGACAAAACAGGGCCAAATAATTCACCATCACAGTACCTGGTTAAAGAGTTGCATGTGAAAACTTTTTATTTTTATATGGTGAAAACCAGTTTGTACATAACCCAAATAGATATGAAGTTATTTACTTGGAAGGCTCCCTTAAGCTGGGACTTCCCAAGTTCTGCCAATTGTCTCCAGACAATTGAGAAGAGGAAACCATTCCTTCTTGGGCAATGTCTAGACTCGCAACTTGCCGCACCATTTACTTCTCAGTGGATGCCTCTCCTATTCTTCTCTTCAGAGTCCAATACAAAGTTTTAGTAGCTTTAGAGCCAAACTCATTGATCCTATTTCTGCTTTCCTCAAGGTCTACAGGATCTCAAACAAGTTATTTAAACTTGCCAAACTTGAGCTTCCTCGTCTATAAAATAGGATAATACCAAATGTATAATGTTATTTAGAATAAAATAATGTGTGCAATGTGTTTAGTACACTGCCCCGTATAAATTGAATACTTGTTAAATAAACATTATTCTTAATAATCATTCCCCCTTTCCTTAAGAATTACTACTTAACTATTCAAATTTTGGGTACATATACATTTTAGACAATTTTCTGTACTTATATACTTTAAATAATTAACAACTGTTTGGGGGGGTTATAAAACAAATTACCCTAGAGATTTATAGCATGAGGATGTATTAAAGAATACAAACTCTGTTTAATTTCCAACCATGTATCTTGCTGTCCCAAATTATCCCTGTTTTTTGCAATCCATTAGTTAAAGCAAAATGCATAATTATTTGGATTATTTTTTATTAACAGTTTTTATTAACTGATATACACTCTGGCTCTAGCTTCTCATGTAACCAATATACTAGAGAAAAGTATATACAAGCACAGGCAGAAGGAGGAGAGGAAGGACAAAGCAGAGTAGAAGCTAAATTTGCCAGAGCAGTCATCATTTCTATCATTACCTTAGAATTCAGTTTCTAGGGATTAGAGAGGGGTTGAAGTCATAGAAAGGACAAATACCATTGTCATAAGAACACGCCTCCCTTCTGGACCATCACCACCAAAATATAACTCACAGGCAAAGCCCTTGAGATCTGTCTTAGTCAAGCTGGGCCATATACAAAGAAGCTGACTCAGACCACAAAGTAATGAAAGGTTTGTAATAAAGTCTGAAAAGCTTATGCAGTTAATGCCCTATACTCCACAACCCTGACACTACCACCACATAGAAACTAAAGTTACTTTTCAAGGATTCTCTTTAATTTCTAAACCATTAAGCCATAAGACTAAACTTATCTTCAAAAAAGACATCAATCTCTAGTGGATAAAATTCAGCTTACTGAAGAGCAGTTTAAAACCATTCTAAGAAGTATAATAAACACCTTGTTTAACTTTTGATCATTTTAAAGTAGGTTCAATTTAGAGGCTGCTATCAAGAGTATTACAAAGCTGCTTTTCCAGTATAACTTATATATCCTGACATGTTTACAATTCTCTTAATTCCTATTTGAAAAGAATCATCACTTGCTTTCATCTTGTGAGAAAGAAATAAATACAGTGCACAAGTGTCAACAAGGATTAGGAAGACAGATCTGGATGACCATACCCTTTTTTTTTTTTTTAAATGAAACAATTTCTAGGCTGTCAACAAGTAGAAAGGTATTCTAGTGAGAATGACTATTTTCATATTTAACCTCAGCAGCAGCACAAGTACAAAAATCACATCCTGACAAATGAACACTTCGCCTAAGCACTGATTTTCCATATTTTAAAAATGATGACAGCAACTTTTCTTATTCATCTATTTTGTCATGGGATTTGTTATTTTACATCTACCACAAAATCTTTTCAACTTTATAAGTACCATGCCAATCTATTAGTGTCATTAAAAATGTCAGTGTAGACCATTCCTAGCTACAATAAGTCACCTGATAAATGATTCAGAGCAAAAAAACTTTTGACCTTAGAACATGCCTTCTATTTTTACTTCACAGGGATCCTCCTTTAGTTCTATGTTGGATGGGAAACTTTACAAAACGGTGTAAGCATGTGTCCCTGAAAGCAGATGGGTTTGCAGTGGTGAGTCTGATTTATGTGCCCTGATATTTGCCAAAATTCCAAAGAGGCAGACATAAAAGACATAGGGCCGAATATAGGGACCTGCCCAAATAGAACTGTCTGCCCAGCAGGGACGGAGTGTGCCAATTCCTATCCCCTCTCCATGAACTCTTATATTCCCACCCCACCTTAACCCACATTCAGACTTCTTTTTCAAGCTCAGCCTGCTTGTACCCAAGTAAATAAAGGCCATATTGCCCACACAGAACCTGGATTCCACTATCTTTTGTTCATGTCTTGGAACAACCTCTCATTTTTGGTCCTTAACTTCTTTCTCATTTTTGGTGCCAAAAGGTCGGGAGGAGAAGCCCCCTCAGGGGGCTGAGATACACACCTAACTAGACAGACTCTTGTTCCAACAAGACAAAGGGAAACAGGGGACCCCCTCCAACCCCCACCCAGAATTCATCCATTTTTTAGTGAGGTGAGCATAGCCCCTTTCTGAGCCTTTTAACTTCTCTTCCCCTTCTCCACTCCAACTCCTCTCTCCCTCTTCCTTCATTTCTGGGCCTTTCAAGTATTCGTATGTAGCCCTTCTCTGAGCCTTTTAGCTTCTCTTCCCTTTCTCCACTCTGGGCCAAAAAACTCTAGTAGTTCGTGCCTCCTAAATCCAGTGCCTGTCACAGACTAACCCCAGTAAGACTCACCCATCCAGTCCCTCATGCGTGGGGACACCCTGCTGTGGGCCTGGACCACTCTTTTAGGAATAGTTAAATATCCTTCAGGGACTACTGGCAACCTCCCTGGCCCCAGCCTTGGTCACTTCCTTTCTCTTCCCCTTCGTAAGTTATTTTTTCATCTTTTTCTTTTCCCCTCATCTTTTTCTATAATACCACTTGGTCTATGTACAAACTAGACAATAGCTCACAATGGCCTAAAGATGGCACCTTTGACTTTTCACTCCTCACTGATCTTGAGGATTACTGTAAGAGATTCGGCAAATGGTCAGAAGTCCCTTACATCCTGGCCTTCCCCCTCCTCTGAAACATTCCTTCTTTGTGTTCCTCTTGTGAATGCTCTCAAATTTTCTTTGCATGTGCCAAACCAGTCTTCTCCAATCCCCTGAGTCTCCCTGCCCCTTCTACCCCTCCACAACCTGCCTCCCTCAGCCTCCTCCCTACTCACAGAATTCCACCCCATCCCTCATTCTCTCCACCACCCTCCAACCACGTGGGTGAAAAAGCAAAGACAGCAGAACCAACTTCCCCACCTCATACTAGATCTGGCCAAACCTTTGGACCTTCCACTTCCAGACCACACAATCTCTATACCCGCTACAAGAGGTTGCTGGAATGGAAAGTATTGTCAGAGTTCGTGTCCTCTTTTCTCTCTCAGACCTGTCTCACATAAGTCAGAAACTAGGTTCATTCTCTACAGATTCCACAGAATACTTTCAAGAATTTAGATATCTAACCCAATTATATGATCTAACCTGGCATGATTAATATGTCATCCTCATCCCCACCCTAATTTCAGAGAGAGGAAGCAGACCCAGGTTCATGCTAAAGATCTACAGAGGACAGACTAACCCCTGCTGGAGGGTGCTAGGGTATTCCCCTAGGAAGACCCCAATTGGAATTACCAAACTGATGCTCCTGGAGTCTGCCTCCATAACCACATGGTCCAGTGTCTCTTAGAGGAACTAAAAAAATGCCATAAGGCCATCAATTATAACAAACTAAAAGAAATAACCCAGAAATGAGATCAAAATCCTGCCCAGGTTTTAGCCCAACTTAACAAAGCCCTCCACTGCTATACGGCCCTATAGCCAGAGAGCAATGAGGGCAGGCTCATTATCGACACGCATTTTATCTCCCAGTCTGCATACAATATCTGGACAAAACTCCCAAAATGCTCCCAGGGCCCTCAGACACCCCAAAAAGATCTCATCAACCTGGCCTTCAGGTCTTCAATAACTGAGAAGAGGTCTCTAAGTGGCAGAGCCTCTCAAAACTCCAGTTATTGGCTTCTGCCATTAGACAAAACCCATCTACTTCAAAACACTTCTGGACAGTCCAGAAAAAGAAAATTTCCCCTGGTGAAGGGTGCAGGTGGGAAGACTTAAGGGAGGACTCATAACTTGATGTGCTTACATTGCTAGTAATAATGATTTTATAAGTTTGAAACTACTACTCAATTATTAATTGTTAGTAGATTAGAAATAGTATAGAGAACAAAGTCTAGACAAAGGGAGATAGTTACGGGGATTTTAATTCAGACTCATTTTCCTGGCTTTGAGCACAAAGTATGAGATCCTGTGACTTTAATATTTCTGAGGCCTAGAGTGTTGAACATACCCCCTCCCCTTGCAGCTGTGGTGCAGCAGCTGGCTGGAGGCCTTGAAGCTGCTTTCTGCCAGGGCACAGCTCTGTGCTCTGAGGGAGTGGATTTTAAGAGTCAAAAATTCTGGGGTGGCGCCCATGGCTCAAAGGAGTAGGGCGCCGGCCCCATATGCTGGAGGTGGTAGGTTCAAAACCAGCCCTGGCCAAAAACCGCAAAACAAAACAAAAACAAAGTTAAAAATTCTTTAAACTTTGTCCAACTCAAGAATCCTTGCTCCAGACCAGATAAGAAGGATCTCTTTTCTTTTTTTTTTTTTTTTGAGACAGAGTCTCACTTTGTCACTCTTAGTAAAGTGCCATGGCGTCACAGCTCATGGCAACCTCCAGCTCGGGCTCAGGTGATTCTCTTGCTCAGCGTCCCAAATAGCTGGGACTACAGGTGCCCACCACAACGCCTAGCTATTTTTTGTTGCAGTTTGGCCAGGGCCAGGTTTGAAACCGCTACCCTCGGTATATGGGGCTGGCACCCTACTCACTGAGCCACAGGCACTACCCAGAAGGATCTCTTTTCTTCTGTCACATTGATTGGGCCAGAGGAGTCTATCTGTTTGGACACAGGACTGTCAGAGTATTAAAACATCACATCTGTGGTATGTGACTGTGGGTCAGTTAAATTTGGTCCTTGAGTCAGCCTCTGATTGGCTTCCTTATCAAGACTTTGTTTACATCAAGAACATAATACTTTAAAGTAAGAAGTAGTAAATAAATCCATGCAATTAATGTAATCAGCTGTAGAGTTAGTCTACTTAGTAGAAACACAAATGCAACAGGAACTTTGGCAGGACTGTTTGCCTTACTTTCATAAGATTTATGACCATAACATTGATGTATGAAATAAATACAGAGCTAGCCTGATAATCGGGGTGGCATACTGGAAGCTTCATGAAGAAGGGTGTGCTGCCTCCTGAGCCCTGCTGCTCTTAAAACGATCTCTTTGTCTGTGTCTATTATTTCTCTATATTAATATTCTATAACTCCTATTAACAATTTTCCAGTCTCCTCATACTACCAGGCCAAGACTGGTCCCCGATATAATCCCTGGGACCATGCTTCAAGGGCAGTAAAGCTGGCCAATGGGCCAAGGAATGCCCAAATCAACAACCCCCAAAGCTGTGTCCAGCCTGCAGAGGTCCTCACTGGAAGTCTGACTGCCCAGGTCCACCTGAGGATCCGATTTGCAGTCACTCCCAGGATATGGCTGAACTTCCCAACCTCATGGGCTTGGCTGCTGAAGAGTGAAGTTCCCAGAGAGTCAGCAGGCTCCTTGGATGATCACTAGGACTTTTCTCTGGGTAACTTTGATAGTGGAAGGTAAGAAATCTCTTCTATTATTTTTCTTTAAATTGAGACAGAGTCTCACTTTGTCGTCTCTAGTAGAGTGCCATGGCATTACAGCTCACAGCCACCTCAAACTCTTGGGCTCGGCTCAGCACCTATAGCTCAACTGGCTAAGGAGCCAGCCACGTACACCTAAGGTGGCAGGTTCGAATCCCCAGCCCGGACCTGCCAAACAACAATGACGGCTGCAACCAAAAAATAGCCGGGCGTTGTGGCGGGCGCCTGTGGTCCCAGCTACTTGGGAGGCGGAGGCAAGAGACTCACTTG
>CAUYTI010061813.1:0-12374 GCA_963575145.1 Galago senegalensis | reverse complement strand
GGCTGAAGTAGATGGACTGCCTGAGCTCACAGGTTCCAGACCAGCCTGAGCAAGTGCCAGACCTCGTCTCTAAAAAACAGCCTGGGCTCGGCGCCTATAGCTCAACCGGCTAAGGCGCCAGCCACGTACACCTAAGGTGGCAGGTTCGAATCCCCAGCCCGGACCCGCCAAACAACAATGGCTGCAACCAAAAAATAGCCAGGCGTTGTGGCGGGCGCCTGTGGTCCCAGCTACTTGGGAGGCAGAGGCAGGAGACTCGCTTGAGCCCAGGAGTTGGAGGTTGCTGTGAGCTGTAAAGCCATGGCACTCTACCCAGGGGGACAGCTTGAGGCTCTGTCTCAAAAAAAAAAAAAAAAAAAAGACATTTATATTCTACTCCTAGTAAATTTCACAGGTACCCTTGTAAGATGCACCATAGGTGTGGTCCCACCAATTACTCTCCCTCCACCCATCCTCCCCCTCTTCTCACCTTCTTATTAAAAAATGCTATTATCAGCCAAGTAAACTAGCTAAGTAAACTGAGACACAGAGTTTAAATAACTTTTCCAAAGTTTCACAGCTGGTAAATTTGGGCGTGGAGGTTTTTTGGTCTCAGCATACTCATGGTAGATGAAACCAAGGGAATCTTGAAGGACTCCCCTGGAAATAACATAGAAACAATAGAACTACAAATGTAACTCTGGGGAGATAGTGACATTAAAGAATATGCATAAAATGAAGGGCCATGAAAAGATACTAGGAAAGAGCAATATTGGTGAATGTGTGTAAAGGGAAAAATTCCAGGATGTTCAATTGAGACAATCTAAATACCCAGCAGTGGAGAATTTTTTTTTATTATATTATGCTACAGTCCATGCAGTGGATTATAGGGCAGCCAGTTTTTAAAGTGATGTTATAGGATAAACTTCATTGATTAAAATATTAGACAAGTTACATGAAAACAAAAGCAGGTTACAAAATGGAAAGAAAAAAAAATTTTTTTTTGACATAGAGTCTTACTTTGTCATCCTCAGTAAAGTGCTGTGGGTAAGAATTTATTTTTATTTCTTAAAATGTATATTTGAAGGGTGAGGAGGATTATATGTTTCCTTAAAAGATAAAACTGGAAAGACTTTTACAAATGTGTTAACCTGTGTTTACCTGTGAATTGTTGGTTTATAGTTGATTTTTAAAATGTATCCAATAAATGGAAATAATGGGTGGGTTTTATGTTTTTTGTTTTTATTCCCCTCCCTCCCCTCACCCCAGTTCTGGTGGGTTTTTTGGTTGTTTTAAGGAGTAGGAGTTGTCTGACAAAGGAAGACAGTGCTGGGAAAGGAAGATGGTGCCTCAGGCAGTTCACTTTTTTAAAAACCAGAGGGGAAAAATAAATAAATAAATAAAAATAATAAAAACCAGAGGGAAGAGAAGGTAATGGTGAAGTTAAGTGGTGTTGGGATGGCTGGAGGGACTCAGGTCAGGAACTTGTGTCGTTCTAACTCTGCATTCGGGGTCTGTGTCTGTACAGGCAGGCACACTTCCTATTTCCCTCCTTTTGTCTGTGCTGGTTTAGGTTGTCTTTGTTTGAAAGCTGGGTGACCGAGAACTCTTACGTGTCAGTGCTATAAGGGCCAATGTTCCTTTTTGTTCCTTTTCATTTCTTTTAAAATAGAGGAAAATATTTTTACTTCTGAAATCTTCTCGTGGAGAGTACTCTGTCACCTCAAGCTGGTAGTTAGTGTGTAACCTGTTTGCTAATAAACCAAAGCAGGACCCCAATGTCAAAAAGCTTAAAATGGCAAATCAGCAGGGACCCCGTTTCTGCATTTGACATACCTTTTCCATTTCCCAGCTTCATGCAGAACATAAACCTGAATCAAGAGGTGGTTCAGTGTGAACGCTTATAAATTGGAGTGGGTATCTAGGGATTGGGAAGCAGATACTTCTTCTTTTAACCTTTGAAGACCAAGAGTCATTTGGTCAAAAATCCACAACATATTGAACTTAGAGTGTGAAAGCTGTGCAGTGTATTAAACGTGAATTTGAGACCATGAATTCTACCCACACTGACTCTATAAAACAGCCTCCCTTTTTCATAAAGCAGGCCCATAAACTGCTGCCAGTGAAGCAGAAAGACTCCTTAGGACTGTGGCTCGCTTTCCGTCTGGGGTTGTCAACAAACCCCCTTTATGAGTGGAATAGACCTCTTGTATGTGTCGAGCTTCTGGCTTTTTACAGAGTGTGTTCAGAGCCAGGCTAGGCAAACGTTAGGCACTGTTTGCTGAGTGCATTTATTGCCTTTGCATAATTTATGAGCTGGAGGGGCTGACCATCATTCGTCTCTGCCAGGGGCTGGCACTCGAGGCTCCAGAGAGTGGAGCTGTAAATTGGATGGTGTGCTCCTGCTGAGCTCCCGGCAAAGTCCTCGGGTCAGTATGGGAATTTAATACCAGAAATGGAACTGTTTTCTCAGCGCACCATGTGGGCCCCAGTGCAGCAGAGACTGTTTTGGCAGACTCTGCGACTGGCCTTGTCGAGGAGCTGTCACTCACCCGGCATGTTGTGTGGGGAGCCTGAGCATTTTTAATCGGCTTGGCATCCGTGCTGCTTCCATAATGGATACCAGTAGGTCTCAGTTCTTCACCATATGCTTAACTCTGGAGACAAGGTGCTTCTGGGTATATCAGTAATTACTTGATGCAGAATTAAGTGGACCTTGAAATTAGAACTGGACTGTTGGAAAGCAGAAAGCTTAACACTTTGATAGAAATAACCATTCCCGGGGACATACTGCTGTTAGGAAGGGGGTACACAGTGGTGTTTCTTCCCAGCTTCCCCACTAAGTCTCCCCCATGGACACCAGATCCATGGGGATGTCTGGGTGAATGCTATGCCACAGCCTTCAGCTGTCATTGATTACCTCACAAGGAGAGCTGTGAACATCTGGGAAAATGAGCTTGCCTGGCAAAATACTCTTCTCTCTTCCACACTCCTTCTGAATCATGCATTGTCACTCTTGAAAATGTGCCCGGACCTTAGGAACTTCAAGGAGAGCTTAATTAAAGGCAATGGAGAGATTGCACAATCAGGAGAACTGTTGTTCCTCATCCATCTGTTGTTCTAGGCCTTCAAAGTCTTTATCTCACCCATTTTCTTTCCCAACTCATTTGATTTATTATAATAGAGAAACATTTATCAGGCAAAATAATGTAAATTTAGGCAATCCGATCCAGAACCTTGGTTGAAAACAGTGTAGTAGTACTTGTTGAAATCACTGTCATTAAATATCTCTTACTCCTATTGCACTGAGGAGCAAATGGGAGAAGTAGAATGTAACAGTCCTTTAGTTTGTAAATGCTCATGGTAGAGTGCTGCCTTGAAACAGGAAGCAGTCCCTAAATTGTGTCTTAGGATACCAAGATATCCATTCAGATAGAACTTTTGTTACTTTCCATTGAAAAAACTCTTAATTTAAACAGTAAGGTAACTTACTGTTTTTGAACAAAAAAGTACGGAGGCAGGCTTCTCTGAGGTGGGTTCAGGAGCTCACTTGTGTCAGATTTTTCTCCCGTTGGTCCCACAATCTTGTTTTTGTAGTTTTTTCCTAAAAATGATTGCAAAGATGACTGCTACAGATCCAGACATCACATCCTTATATAATCATGCTCAGAGGTGAGAGGCAGTTGGTTCCTGCTTTTCTTCTTTTACCCAGGAGAGAAAATGTTCTTTTCAAAAGCTTGCAGAAGACCAAAATCTTATTCACCAAAGATGGGTCTTATGACCACCTTTAGCAGCAGGGAAAATTGGGGAAGAGAACATCTGGCTTTTGTACCCTCAAAGTGTCTGGAGGAATTATAGACTAGGGAGAAGGAAGTTGTGGATGGCTGTGGACATCTCGCCAGCAATGGCTATTCTATAAGCAAACTTATTTTCTGTTTTTGTTCTAGTTACATTAATTCCCATGTCCAAGTGGCCACACTAAAAAACCTTGGCAACATCCTAGTCTCATCCCTGTTACTTACTTCCTATATCCCTGTTTTGTCAGATTCTACAGTTCTTCTTCAGAATTGCTGTGCCATCTGTTTCTGCCTTCCCAAACCATGGCACCACCCTGTTTAGACAATGTAATAGTTGCCAAACTGCTCTCCTGTGACCTGTTTCTCCACCACCCCATGGAAATAGTTATCTTAGTGGAAACAGCTCTGATCATATCACATCGTGCTTAGTGTTTGTGTTCTAGCCCCTTGTCTACTGCTAACCTGAAGGCTACGTTAGGACCAGTCCTTCATGTTGAGTGACCGAATGGATATATTTACATGCTGAGCAATTACTAACAAAACACATCCCTCATTTTTTAATCAGAGATTGTTTAACAAAATATTTCTTGATGTTTAAAACACTATGTTCTTTTTTTCTTTATGTCTAATGTGAAATTTAAAGCTTTGGGTTCATTACCAGTTATCATTCTCTACTTGTCCCAAACCCTAAAACTTTTGTTTTCCTGGCCCATACTATTGATTGAGTCACTACCCTGACCTTTTGTCTTCAATGTGTTCTTGTAGGGAACGTTCCTTCTATTCCCTGGGTCTCTAAAGTGTGGAAAAGGCAGCCATTGCAAGTCAGGAGCTTTGCCTGTTATGTTCTATTTCCTTCAAATTCTAAATGAGAGAATATAATGCCCAGAGTTTTGCCTCTTTTCCTTTAGAAAAGCACCAAGAGAGATACAGCCAGTCACATTAGGTGAAGGTAGAATTCCTTCATTAAGAATTGATTTTGCTCTGAATTCCATTAAGTGAACTTGATTCACCTTAATCCTGTGGCAGGGTTAACTCCTAGAGGGACATCCTCCCTGCTCTGTGGGGCATGCTCACTTGTGGGATTGAGCACCTTGCTGGACTGACCCCAGGAGGAGCCACAGAATAGAGGCATCAGATGAGATCAACAGAACAACCCTTTGCATCTGAATAGCATTTTGCTTCTGAATCTGTTTACTGGCAGTTGAGCCAAAGAAACGCCTTCTTTTGAGCTTAAACAGTGTTTCTTTCTTTTTTTTTTTTTTTAACTATCTTGCTTTTTTGCAGAGGGGGAGCAGGTTTCAAAAGCAAAAACATAATTTTTACGCTAACCCATATTCTTTTGTCTTTGTTTTCAGTGTGACAGTGACAGTGACCAGGAAGAGAAGGTAAGACCCTCTCCCCTATTGTGGGCACAGCTCATTAGACACTTTGAACACCATAGTCTCCTACACAGCGCTGAAGGGTAGGATGCCAGCTTCATGTTGACAGTACTTTTTCTCTTCTGGAAAAACGGGTATCATTCACACTGTGATATTTCTTATGGTAACATAGAATGTGTATAATTTTAGAGATAATCTTATTTTAAAAAATGAGTCCTTGAATATTACATATATGGAACACTGAGTTTTCGTTCTATGGAAGATAACTAATAGACCCAAAAGAAATCTTAAAAGAGGAAATTATTTTAATAGTCATCTGATTGCTTTAATCCATGATGGGAACATTATACTTGCTAGCATGTATTTATAATGTCATTTCTGCATTAATTTACTAACCCATAGGTTTCTGCCTGCTTTTCTGTATATACTGGCCTCCTTAATAGAAATGTTAAAATACATGTGTAGGAATTCCAGTGTGGGTAGTGGGGTGGGCTTCAGAGCTCAAATGGGAATGTCTCTCTTCTCATCCAGGTGGATAACCAGGTAGGAGGGCAGTTCTTCCTACAGGTACATATTCTGTTTCGAGGCTGATGGCCACCAGCCTCAGTGTATCCAATTCAGCATGGATCAAGAAAAGGAGCTCAGTTTCTGAGCTTCCAGAAGACTGGATCTCAACCTGGTAAACTGGGCTTTCTGCTAATTAAAGCAAAATGATCATTTGTTTGTTCAGTCTTTTTTGTTTGTTTGTTTGTTAGCTCTCTCAATCCCCAACCAAATTTCTTCCCATTTTTACTGCTGCTCTGTGTACTTCAGAAAGAGGTACCTAAATATCATGGTTTCTCTACTGCTTGGCAACAAAAGGACGGATTAAACATCCCCTCCCCATTTCTGGATCTGTCCTGGGCTGTCTTCTTTCACTTTCACCTCCTATGTGCTTGTGGATTTTACTCAGAGTCCTGCGGTTAGTATTTAGTGGGATCTTTCCAACAAGCCCAGAATTTTTCCTTCCTTCTCTGCTGCCAGCCTCCAAGAGAGATCTAAAGGCTCTTGTTCTGTACTGTCGTTAATTTGAATTCAGCATATGTAGCCTGTTATAAAATGCAAGACATCATCATTTGAGCAGGTCAAGCATATTCAGATGAAGACAAATGGTGCTTATTTGATTTCCTTAAAATCAGGAAATGAAAAAAGTGCTCTCTGGAGAAATCATGTTCTGCCTGACTTGGATGATAGACCAATGCATGTCCCCCAGATAAGAACAGGCTCTCGCCTTGAGGTTTTTATCTCTGAAGGACGGCCAGGACTGTCAGCTTGCTGACATGTGCATTATCCATGTCATTTTAAACAAAGTGACCTATGGAAGGGTGTGCTGTGCTGTGACATGGTAATGGGCTGTTGGATGACAGCGAAAGTACACACTGGAAAGGGGGCTGTGGATTATTCTTTTGTTTAACTGACAAGGAGGAGCTTTCCTCCTCCAGCCCCCAGGAATCTTAGCTCCTTGGCAGTTGGACCCTTGGTGTCTCAAGCAGCCAGTGTATAGTGGGTGCCAGGGACATTTGCATGGCAGTAATGGGTCAGTGTTTGAGTTGTGGTCACTAGCTCCCTAAGCTCCCCAGGCCACATTCCCACATGGCAGTAATCATCTCACTCTATCAAGCATCACTGTACCCAGAGAGGGACTGGTACCTTCTGGCCATTCCAGGAAATTTATAGGCAATCTCCCATTCTAGGTCTGTGCTACTTCTCCGAGAAAATGAGTCTTATTCAGGGTTTCACAACTGATTAGACATTATTTCATTAAAAGGAAATAAGAAGGCTCGGTGCCTGTGGCTCAGGTGGCTAAGGCTCCAGCCACATACACCTAAGGTGGTGGGTTCAAATCCAGCCCAGGCCTGCCAAACAACAATGACAGCTGCAACCAAAAAATAGCCAGGCGTTGGCGGGCACCTGTGGTCCCAGCTACTTGGGAGGCGGAGGCAGGAGACTTGCTTGAGCCCAGGAGTTGGAGGTTGCTGTGAGCTATGATGCCATGGCACTCTACCCCATGGTGACAGCTTGAGGCTCTGTCTCAAAAAAAAAAAAAAAAAAAAAGGAAATATGAACTCCAGGACCGTCACTGGTCTGTAGCAGTGTTAAATGGTGATAAGGATACCCAGTTTTGCTTTCCTTGTAAGTGTCCTGATCAGTGGGCTTAACCTTCGATACTCACCTACATCACCTGTGGAGCTGTTAAAAATCCCAGTGCCTATGCCTCATCCCAGGTCAGTTACCTCACAGGGGTAGAGAACCTGCAGCCTTGGAGCCACACATAGCTTTCTAGATCCGTGAGTGTGGCCTTTTGACTCAATCCAAATTTAACAGAGCAAATCCTTTTCTTTTTCTTTTTTTGAGCCAGCTTCTCACTCTATTGCCCAGACTAGAGTGCTGTAGCATCAGCCTACCTCACAATCCTCAAACTCCTGAGCTAAAGCCATTCTCCTACCTCATCCTCACAAGTAGCTGGGACTAGAGGTGCCCACCACAACGCCTGGCTAATTTTTTCTATTTTTTTTTTTAGAGATGGAGTCTTGCTGTTACTCAGGTGTCCCTGAGTTCAAGGGATCCTCCTGCCTTGGTTTCCCAAAGTGGTAGGATTACAGGCAGGAGCCACTGTGCCAAATCAGAACAAATCCTTGGGATTTGTTTGGAATCCAAAAGTTTGGATTCATTTGAAGGGCCACACCAGGGGATCCAGAGGGCCACATGTAGCCTTGAGGCTGTAGGTTCCCCTCCCATGCTGGGGCTGTCCCACACCACTGGTTTCAATGATCACCTAACCAGTAGTTTCTAAAAGTAAGCTACCTATGGTTGTCAGAGGGATCTGGGGGCCAAACTGATTCCTGCATATCAGTACCCCAACTAGTCCTCTCCCACGACCTGAATCATTATAGAGATAGACTGGGTTTTTATCTCTTAAGTCCAACAAGCAACTAAGATGAGTTTCACCCAGCACTGAGTTGATTTCAGGGCAATAAAGGAGATACATAGGTGTTTATAGGCAAGTCCAAGAGTTTGCTCATGGCAAGAAAGGAAGGGGCATTAAAAGTACTCTCCGAAGCATGGCACATTTCTTGCTTGCCCCACCCCCCAGCTCGTTCTTCCTTTTGACTGTGGAAGTCCTGCCATCTTCCAAAGCTGTACCACAAGCAGCACTCACATCTGTCCCTGACCTGCCACAGACCATTTCTCCAAAGGGTTCTCAGCAGGAGCAGTCAGGACTCAGTAATTGCCATGGTGCCTGCTTGGCCCTGTTGTAGTTAAGACTGTCAGGCTTCTCCTTTTGGACTGAGATTGTCTGATGTTTATCACTCTTCAGCACTATCCTCCAAGACTTCTGCTCTGTCAGAGCCTGGGCCCCTGTCAGCCTCCTCTGTACTAGAACCTCTTGTCTGTCCCCTACTTGGTGCCCCAGAGCTAACCAGGGCTGCTTTCATGTGTTGCTTGGAGGATTCGCATTCGAATCTGAATTGCTAATGGTTGAAAAGATGCCACTCAGTGTCCTGGGAACCCTTCAGCAAGCCCCACCAGGGATGCTGTTGGAGGCAAAAGTGAGAGTTGTAGGGGACCCGCTGGGATTTCTCTCCGGAAGACCTGTCATTCTCTTACTCCATAGGGATCTGCAGATCCGGCGGTCTAAAATTAGGGTACTGTATTTCACACAGCTGACTGAATTAAGATAAACTCTGCTTTCTTCTGATATGAAGCTGTAATTTATAAAATAATACCCTTACTAATTAATGTGGAAGTGACTAGGAAAGGGGCTAAAAAAGCAGAGCTTTTTCTGAGTGCGGGAGGCAGACTTGTGCATGGAAAAGGCTTTGATGAGACACTGAGCAAAGCCTCGCCTTAGCCTCCCCTCCCAACCATGTGAATACATTTCACAGCAATGTCAGAGAACCTGGAGGACTTTTGTGAAGAGTAAAAATTGGGTGGGGAATTGGAGAAGGTTGTGAACACTCTGTATCTTAGATTTGGGATTGTTCTTCATTGTAGTTAGAGCAAAGAAAAGAGGTAGCACTTGGCATCTTAATCACCCCAATTAAGCAATTATTCCAATCCCCCACTCAAAATGAATTGGTATTGTAAGAACAAAGCAGCAATATGCGTACTTCCACATATTTGGCCTATATTTTCTTTTGTTTGCTCTCTTTCTCTACTATTGGCAGGAGCTGTTTATGCTAAGATATACCCCCTATTTGGTTGTGAAGTTAATGAGGGGATTAAAAGTAATTCTGTCTCCTACCCACTTCCTTTTGTGTGTGTGTGCCATTGCCAGAGATGATGGGATGGCATATTGCCCAGTGGTCAAGCATTTGGGCCTCAGTCTGATGGCCTGGGCTTGTCTCCAACTCTGTCCCTTACTTACTATTTTTATTGCCAGGGACAAGCCTTGGTTTTCTCATCTGTCAAATAGGAGTGAAAACGGCTTTATCTATAGTTTTATAACAGTTAAATGAAGGCATTTGGTACAGTAACCAGTTCATCACAAGTGCTCAATAAATGTTAAGTTTTGCTAGTTTTACTTGGGGCAAAATGAGAGAGAAGCACCTGAGAAAAGAGGAAGACTTGGGTTCTGCTAGAGACCCTGCCAGACATTTTCACCAGAATCTGGGGCTCAGCCTTTATCCTACGGGCACTTCTTCCCTACACAGGCTGAATGGAAGTGTTGTTAAATTTTGAATGATCCTGAAACAGTATTTTTCAAACTCCTTGTTCAAACATCAGGCCTTCCTCTGAGCATAACCTGGAGTAAAGAGCAAGTGTGCTGTCCTAGAAGGACCAAATGGTGATTAAAGGAATTGTACAGTTCTTGTTCCTTCACCAGCTGTTCCCAAATGCCAAACCCTGTCAGTTCCCACATACCTATCACAGGGGAGAGGTTCTGATTCAGTACATCTGGGATGAGGCCAGAGCATCTGTATTTGTAAAAACCTTCCTAGGTAATGTTGGTACATAATTGGTTTTGAGAACCACTGTTTTATACAAAATATTAAAAAGAAATTTTCTTTCCCATGTTTAATGCTCTTCAAAGTTTTACTGCTTATGAGAAAGACTTGGAAACTGTAGAGATGGTCCATGTGTTTGTGCATGTTGTCTGTCGGTACACAGCATACATGCTGTGCACCCCCACACAATCTCATAGAAATGAACCTTCCTCCTTTTTCAAAAATGCTTTTTACTATGACTCCTGATTACCATTTCCCCTCTCTGTGCTATGAACAACAGGAACAACCACCTGGGGAAGGTTGCTGCATTTCTGGGCTTTGCTTTGGTACTGTGTCTAGCACCCAGGACAGCCTCTGGCACACTCGTAGCTGCAAAAGCAGAACCACAATTTTCCATGCCTGCTTACACACACACACACACACTTTTTGGTGCATTCTCATTTTTTAATTTGGGACAAAAGTTGTATTTGATCATTTGTATTCACTTGTGTGGGAAAGGAGCAGCTTCTAAGAAGAGCAGCAAAGAAAACCAGCAGAGGCTTATATTCCTAACTCAACACAAACCACATGCCTATCTTGGCTCATGAAGGACTCAGAAACTGCTGAGATGTCAAAGTGAAGACTGGGCATGTATGTGGCTTGTGCTTATAGTGGAAGAGTCCCATCCCTCAATTGGCCACATTTCACACTTGGTAAAGTTTGTGCACCCTCAGCAACTTTCCAGAAGCTCAGAAGGCCCTTATCGTTGCTTGTAGAACCCCCATCATTGGATCTGAAATGGGACATGTTCTACTCAGGAGACAGTTTAGAGGCAGTATCGTATTATACAGCTGGAAAAGGAATTTTCTCTACTCTTTCAAATTTCACATCAGCAAACCAAACAGCCATCACTCAAGGAGAGAGAAATGATCATGTTCCTGTCCTTATATTCATAAATTAGGTGTCCAGTGCTTTGCTAAATTGGCATTTTTTTCCCTGAGTACTCAATCTCCAACTGGAGGGGATAAGCAAAGCAAGTTCAGAAGATGGTACTTGAACCTGAATGCACCTCATACAACACCAGTGTATTTCCCAGACTTCAACAAATATATGGTATCTTCCTCAGGCTTCTGTATTTATTTTATAATTTTATTTTCTCATAAACATTTCTAAGCCATTTATAAATTCTCTAACTTATCTGGGCAATTTTTACTGCCCTTGCTAAGTTTCAAGAGCTTAACCATGTTGGATACCTGATTTTCATAATGCTCATCCACTCAACCACTTCTTACCCCTCTAAGATTATGTCTAGGTTAAAATAACATTTTATTATTCATCTAACATCATCATATTTCCAGTTGGCTTAATTATATCACATACATTCAAAATTCCTGTTGATACCATCCTTGTATTAAATTTCTACTGTAAATTATTTTAAAACCTGAATTGCATAAAGTTGTTTTTCATATCATTGCATTTTCAGACCAGACAAAAAATTACTTAATACTGAATATGTATGTACAATAATCTGTCCATTATTGCCATGTTATAACCTAAAAAAGAGGTTATAAATGTACATTTTTTCAAGTTAATGTAGATCAACAAAATAAATACTTACGAGTTAGTAGAAATTTGTTACACATCTTTAGGTAAACTCCTATTTCTTCAAATTAATTGTTAGAAGAAAGAACAGGCTCTTGATGTTCTATTCACCTAGTAGGCAGGTAGTGGGAAAGGATGCCCAGAAAACCTGGTTTCTAATTTCTCACTAACCAGCTGTGTGGCCTTGTGCCAAGTTACCTATTGATGCTAAGCTTTAGTTTTGTCATCTGTAAAATGAGGCTGGATTCAGTGATCTTGCATTGACTATTCTGATTTTCCCGATACTTACTTACCTAGGCTTCAACAGTGTGGCAGAACCCAGAGAGAAATTGCACATAATATGTGATTGTATCTTCTATTTGCCAAAATAGAAAGATTATATGATAAGTAGCTCCATTCTTTCATCTCTGTCAAATTCCCAAGAGAATAATCAAAGTGGACCAACTCAGGTAACATCTGTGTTGACTCTATCAAGTAACTGAAGGAAACTTACATAAAGGCCTAATTTCTTTTTTTTTTTTTTTTTTTGAGACAGAGCCTCAAGCTGTCACCCTGGGTAGAGTGCCGTGGCATTACAGCTCACAGCAACCTCCAACTCCTGGGCTCAAGCGAGTCTCTTGCCTCCGCCTCCCAAGTAGCTGGGACCACAG
>CAUYTI010061812.1:0-102704 GCA_963575145.1 Galago senegalensis | reverse complement strand
AAAAACAGATCATGCCAAATCTTATAGACAATAGAAAAAGAAATACTTCAAAATCATTTTACTTAATCTGGATACACCTGATATTAAAATTGGAGAAAATATATTGTTATAAAGGGAAAATTACAAACATATTTCACTTATAAATGAGGATGCAATATGCAATATGATAAACAACATATTAACATGTTGAATTAAAAATTAATGTTTTTGGTCAAAATTAAATACCATTTATATGACAATTAGTCACTATTTTCTTTCTGAATTCTCTCATAATTACATTATGCTAGAATAATAGCAATAACATATAAACTATTGTGTGTACTGTGTATAAATATACCAGAAGTATCCAATATATTATTTCCCAAGTCACAAAAGTCACATTTGTACATGTCATTTTGAATTAATTTCTTTAATTTTGATCTTTCGGTTTATATTTATCCACAGAATTTCACAAATGTGATTTTGTTAGTTTAGGGGCCAGATATACATTACGATAAATATATTGGAATATCTTAAACATTTATTATTATTTACTTTCTTGTTATCAGGCAATGAATGCATTTTTACATGATATTATACAATGTAATAGCGTTTTCTTTCAGGAATATTTTTACTATTTTTCAGCTGTATTTCCCTATTTTCCACATATTCTACTTTTTTAGGTTTTTTTATTATTTTTACACAATCATTTATTAGGTTAAATTAAGTTTAAATAATAGAAAGACCACATTTCTGTAAAGCAAAGCATATATCTGACAGTTTTTGAATCAGACATATTAAAGTTTAATTTATAATACACGTATGTATTCCCCAAAGCTTAGCACTCTGATTTCACGTTTTATTATATATCACAAGGTCAAAGTCAACTTCCAAACCACCTTTTTTAACTTCTTCTTTTATAACTCAATTTAAGGTATAAACGATCTTCCACTTTCATTATGTGAATTCTGACATTTTCAGACTTATTTAATTCTCTTTTGTATTTGCTTAATGTATTATTGAAAAGTTTTATCCAGATAGGAATTTATGTAATTTCTTTTATTGAATAATCCATGTAATTGAGCAGGGCATGGCAAGTTGTTTTAATTAAGAGATCCATTTATTTTTCCAAAATGCTGGCTAACACAAAAACTGTCTTCTGTCATGGTATGGCGCCGATTCTAGACAAAGTCTAATATGAATTTTATAGGAATATTTTTATTAAAACATTTCCCTGAAGCATCAACAATACAGTTTTGTGTTGTTTTGGTATGTGTATATTTTAGACAGAGGAGTTAAATGCAAATATAGATTCAAAAGTTTATTTCTGTGATACTTTAGAGAAATACTAATAACCTTATCCAAATTTGTGGCTTTTTTTGTTCTTGATCTAAGTTTTTAATATTCTAGAAAAATTTATGATATTCTATCGACATAAAGATTAAATGGGCCCAGATAGCTGTTTTGTGAAGGTTAACACATTGGTGGTTGTCCTCGAGTACGGTATTTCCATAGACTGTGAAGGGAAGCAGAGCTGCCCACAGTGACCGGTGACGTGAGGATTACTTCAGTGGCGTGGGTGTGACTTGCATCCTTACTTTTTCTCTTTACTGTAGGTTAGTACTATCGAATGTAAGTATAGGTGTGAGTTTATCTCAGCATTTTAATAACTGAAAACTATGTTGAAGGTGACAACTGTGTTCAAGAATGACTTCTGCACAGGAAAGAAGCGGGTAGAGCTGAGAGACAGTCTGATGCCTCTTTGGCACCTGCCCTGGTAACTTAAAAAGAAAGGCGTGTAAAAAGAGCAGTTTGTTTTCTGGCGAAAACACATTTACTCCTCGTGAAAATAGCAGCATCCAAGAGAACATGTGAAATGTGCTGGGCACTCAAATGGCCTTGTCAAAATGCCATGTGTCCATAGGAAGTATGAAGAGGTAAGATCCAACTGGAGGGTCAGAGCCAAATAGTGTAGTTTTTGGAGTGTGCTGTCTGTCATTAGTTCTAAAGGATAAAAATAATGACTGGGATTGTCAGAAGAACAGTATGGAGGAAGTGGTACTCTGGGAAGATTAGTTTAATCCATACCAGGATAGTTTAGAGTTTGGAGATTGCAAAGGGAAAGGTCAGTTAATAATCTATTATAACTATCCAGGTTAAAAAAAAAAAGCCGTATAGGGAGGAGATGGCGGAAATGAGAAGAGGGATATTCCAGGATGGAAACCACAGGATTGAGAATGATTATGCACATGAGGAAAACAGCAGGAAATAGTAAATATAAAATTCAGATTTGTTTTTTAGTCCATAGAAATAAATTCAAAGACGTGCAATTCAGAGCTGGGGCTCCATGAGACCGTGGTTGAATCTGCTTTCCAGACAAGATGAAGTGAAAAGAGGAAAGAGAAGAATCAGCACTGGGCCCATTTTCCAAGAAAGGAAAAGAAAGGGAAATAATTATACTTTCTTTTTTTAATGTTCCCTTAGGTCTCATTGATTTGAATCACATCACCATCACCACTGATGTCTGATCATATAGGGACCTCCGGTTTCTCTCAGGTCAGGACAGGAAACAGCACGTACAGTGAAGGACAAAACAAAAAAACGTGAAGGGGCTGGGTGACCTGCCCAGGCCGTTAACACAGGGTGAGGGAGGGCGATTGCTTGAGGCCAGGAGTTGGAGACCAGATTGAACAAGAGCAAGACCCTGTTTTGACAAAAAATAGAAAAAGAAAAAAAAATATATATATATATGTATTAGCTTGGTGGTGGCTCAAGCTTTACCCCCAGCCACTAGAAAGGCGGAGGCAGGGACTGCTTGATGATGCTCCTGCAGTCTAGTGGGGGCAACTGTGCTAGGCTCTGTCCCCCTCAAGAAAAAAAAAAAAAAGAAAGACACATAAAGGAAGAATAAAGAAAGAACTCAGGTGACAGAACTGACCACTTAGTCAGCTCTCCTGGAGGGTCTGCTGAGCGCAGCCAGAGGTAAGCGCCTTCAGCAGACTAGGAAATGCAGGGACACTTATTTCCATGACTCTCCCAGCTTGGCCACAGTGTGGTGGGGACAGCCTTTCCCTGTAAAGGTAGAAAATTCACACCAGAAGTTTCCTTTCCCCATCTCAGCTCTCAGAGGGATGTGTGGTAACCACTCTTCCCTTTACCCCATTGGCTTCCCAAGTTGTTTCCTTTAACTCAGCCGCACTGCTGAGAATAGACCCTCGTTTCTCTAATGACTCCTTCTATGTGGGCTACTTGTCTTCGGCTGAAACCTAGATAAGTATGAGAAAAAGCAAATAATTTTGATTGTAAAATAGTTTATGAGAAAATTGGGGAAAGAGAACTACTGGATAGGAAGTTAACAAGTAAAATCTACTTGCATAAAAATAAAACAAACTCAAATTTGCATGAAAAGTATGAGCTACAAACAATTTTTTCTTTTTCTTTTTTTTTTTTTTTTTGGTGGCAGAGTCTCACTTTATTACCCTCGGTACAGTGCTATGGCACCAACATAGCTCACAGCAACCTCAAACTCTTGGACTCAAGTGATTCTCTTGCCTCAGTCTCC
Source organism: Galago senegalensis (assembly GCA_963575145.1). NCBI lineage: Eukaryota > Metazoa > Chordata > Mammalia > Primates > Galagidae > Galago > Galago senegalensis. Next base: position 99,163 of record CAUYTI010061812.1, on the reverse strand, counting down.
CCAGTAGCTGGGACTACAGGCACCCGCCTATTTTTAGAGACAGGTCTCGCTATTGCTCAGGCTGGTCTCAAACCTGTGAGCTCAGGCAATCCACCCGCCTCGGCCTCCCAGAGTTCAAGAGTTATAGGATTGAGCCACCACACCCGGTCTTGAACTGAAAAAATTTAAACAGCCAATAAATTATCCTTATATAAAGAACGATAGGTTTTATGATTTTTAAGAATTTTCATATAAAAAGGATAAGAAAATATCCTTTAAAAAAAACTACTTGGCATAATCTTATCAATAGATATAGGCCTTGTCATCAGCTTAAATAGAGGTAATTAAAAATAACTTGAGGAAATTTAATTTCTGAAACTAGTCAAGAATATTCTAGAAAAACAAGTTTTTGTTCAAATAATATTTCAAAACAGTAATTGGCATTTCAAATCTGAAATTATAATAAAATGGAGTAATGAGAGGAAGATTACTTTTGAAGATTGCAGGAACTTATTTCAAAATCTCACTGTTACATCTAATCACTAAACAATAATTTTAAGAAAGAATAACTTTGAAAGAGCAAAAGGAAACCACAAGTGGCATTTAAACAAAATATACATCTTCTAAAACCCTGGAGGGAGTTAAATAAAGGAAACAAAGTATATACAAAAAAGACAAAAATAAAAGAAACGTAAAGAAAGAAATCATAGGTGACAGAATTGTGCCAAATATCCAAGTTATAACAACAACATAAACAGAATAAAAACCTCCTAATGGAACAATAAACAAGCAAACAATAGACTCTGACTGACGGGGCCAAACAAACGATCCAAAGTCATGCCTTAAACAAAGTGAATATAAACACAGACAGAGGAACATTAGGGGCAGCGTAGACACAATTCAAAGCAAAAATAGGTAATTGGCACAAAATTAATCATTGCACATAAGTAGAAAGAATGTCATAATCAAATTTATATTGAAACTCTTTGTGATAAATGCAACAGAAGGACATGTATAAATTCCAAACAGTTAAAAATAATACATTGACATAAATTCCAAACCTGCGGATAGCCAGTTTAGCAGTTGACTTCTGTCATGTCCACTAACATGAAAAATAGCACAGAATGCTGGCTATCAGTTTTATAGACCAGGGATAACTCCTGTAACTGTAAGGATACATGTGACTGTGTCCCTGGTGAGCCTCACTAAAATGTATTATTTTGTTGTTTTTTTGTTGTTTTTTTTGGCCAGGGCTGGATTTGAACCTGCCACCTCCAGCATATGGAGCTGCCACCCTACTCCTTTGAGCCACAGGTGCCGCCCTACAATGCATTTTTGAACTTTCATGAGATGAGGCTAAAAGGAGGTGTTTTCACTAAATGACCTCTCCCTCCCTCAGAGATAAAGATCGAATCAACTGTCCTTTTGTCTGCATCCCCAGACCGATACATCAGTGGGCAAGTTACTCTCTAGGGGCGCCTGGGTATTTTTCCTTTTTCCTTTTTGTAAACCTGCATTATGTCTTTAAGACCACTAGGGTAACATCTAAAGAATTATCGCTTTAGTGGCTTCTCAAAGAATGTACTCTGAGACTCACTTCCTGTGTTACATTCTGGGCGACTGCCAAAAGCTTACAAGACATTTTCCTTGTAGAGCTTTATCTTTTTAGTCATCTGGTCTCAGCTGAGAATTCAAAAAGAAGATGAAGAAAGGTCAAATCTCTTAACATGGAGAAATGTATAAAATTCCTGGTGAAAGTTAATTCCTAAAGCACTGGTGTGAAAAGCTAGCGCAATAGTTAGGTCAAAGACCCAGTTTGTGACTAAATATGTTTGTCTATTTTAAGCTTAATTTTTGATTAGCCAACAAGGTTTTATTGGCCTAAACTGTCCATTAAGTAAGGGCATTAACAATCTATTAAAAATCCTAACAAATACTGTTTTATAAATGTACATTTTCGTTATCTATAATATTCCCTCACCACTGTTTCCGAGTCAGAAGTTCCTATCTTTTAGCTTTGTAGTATTAGGGTGAAAATACCATAGAAAAATGTATCTAAGTATAGTGATTATTGTGATTCATTGGAATAAAGTAGACTCCTATAATAAAAAAAAAAAGAAACATTTACACTATTTTAATCCTGGTCAGCCAACCTATATTGCATATCATATTATATCATATATATATAATCTTCTGAGTCACCCCCACATCTAAGATACTGAATGACACATTATACATTTACTGAATTATAGTATAATACATAACTGCTACGGATCTATTTCTAAAGTATTTCTATATAGTTAATATTTTACGTAAAGTATTTTTTCAGATCTGCATAAAGGGGTTTGCAGAGGTAGAAGAGTGGGTGGGAGAACCCTAATGTACTTTACAGACACAAATTGTTACTGTCCTATAAATCTAAAAAATAGAAAGGAAAAATTAGTTAAAATCAATTAAGAATCCACTATGTCATTTGATACAACTCATGACATCAAGGCTTTCACTCTCAGATCCCCAGGGGCTCCTCTACTTTACTTCCTGTTGTGTTCTCTGGATTCCCAGAGTGTGGTGGGAACTCCTGACAGAGGTGGTAAAAAAACAAGGGAAAATGGTAAAAAAACAAGGGAAAAGGGCGGCGCCTGTAGCTCAGTGAGTAGGGCACTGGCCCCATATACCCAGGGTGGCGGGATCGAACCCAGCCCTGGCCGAACGGCAACAACAACAACAAAAATAGCCAGGCATTGTGGTGGGCACCTGTAGTCCCAGCTACTTGGGAGGCTGAGGCAAGAGAATCACCTGAGTCCAAGAGCTGGAGGTTGCTATGAGCTGTGACGCTACAGCACTCTATCCAGGGTGAAAGAAAAAATAAAAAAAAAGGAAAAAACAAAAAAACAGAAAGGAGGTAAAAGTCCAATATTCTACCAATTCAGAGAACACAGAGGACCAAAAAGAGAGATAGAAATACCTAGTAATAAGAATAGTTGACACACGCGAGCCCACATGGAAAGGATATTGGTATAGTAACCTATTTTGTCCTCAGAGTGACCCTACGAAGCAGGGATGATCAAACTGAATCCCCATGTTACGCCACACACAAAAGTGAATCAATTGGGGAAGGCTCAAATATGAAACAAAAAACTGTGAAACTTTTAAAAGGGTCCAGGGGAGAAGAGTTGAGTGAAGTAGTACTTTTTTTGCACAAAATCCAAAAGGCGCAGCTAAGAATAATAACAATATCTGCCATTATTAATGGACTTACGTGCACAGGCATAAAATGCAAAAATGAAATTAAAGGAAAATTTGACACAAGTCGAGATATGAGGAAGGGCTATATTTTCAGTGTTGGGTATGAGCCTGTGAGCAGTAGTGTAATAGGGTTTCCAATATACTAGATTATTCTATTCTATGAATATTTCTTATTTGTGGCAGCGAGTACTTCTATTCATTTTTATATTATTTTATACATGTATATTCATTTTATATTGGTTAGGCAAATAAACTCACTTCTTTCTATATTCTCAGGGATACATGGAGACGTTGCTGGCTGGCTGAAAGGCAGGCATAAATCCGAGCAGTGAGTAGCAAGTGCTGGGAAGGGAGGGACAATTTGTTCTAACAGCACAATGGAGAGGGCAGTGAGAAGAGCAAATCGGGAATCAGAAATGCTTCCTGCACAAGATTGCAGTTCCTCCCGGACGCCGAGGATAATTAGGAAATCTCCAGGTGGTAGAAGAGGTGAAAGTGCACTGGACTTTTAACAAAACGTTCAAGGAGAAAAACCTAGCAAGGAAGAAGTAAATTCCACGTACAACCAAGAGAGGAAATGGATACACTGAAGGAAATTAGGGATATCAGTATTTTTTTTTTTTTACATAGTCTGCAATCTAAATTCAATCCCCCCTCCACACACAGACACAATGAGAGAGTGAATCTGACAGTCAGGAGAATGGTAATGACTCAAGAATTCATAAGAAGAGGTTTACGGGCAGTGCCTGTGGCTCACAGGAGTAGGGCACTGGCCCCATATGCCGGAGGTGGTGGGTTCAAACCCACCCCCAGCCAGAAACGTAAAAAAAAAAAAAAAAAGAAAGAAAGAAAAGGCTTATAATATGTCAGGTGAATGGAAAAAGATGCAAAAGGTGTTGTGTCACGCTGCGTTTATTCAACAAACATACTTTGGAAAAAAAAAATCTGGTGTCTTGAAGTGCGGGTGGGTGTTAGAGCCAATATGTTTAGCTTGTTGTTCTAATAGCGTTTCCTGATCATCCTCCCCCTTGTTTTCTTGCCTAAAGAAGTAAAAATTTACATTGTCTTATTTCCACACTTTCTCATAGCTTAGGGTGATCACACGTTACAATTCCATCCCATGAGACATAAATGATTATTCTCATTTCTGGCAATTTCTGGCCAGACTCTTTTCCTGGTACAGACACTGAAGCATCTGTGGCTGTCATTTTCTCTCTCCCATCTGGACTGTGAATGTAACGTCTTGAACCTGGCAGTGATTCTGCTACCATGAGAATGTAGCAGAATGTTCACCCCTGACTTTGCTGAACCACTGAACAAATACCCGGAACTCCCTTCCTCAGGGCCTTTTATTATCTCTGAAAAAAATAAAGCCGAATTTGTTAAAGGCACTGCCTGCGATTTCTATTACTTGAAGCCAGAAGCATTTCTAGCTGCTAGAAAGCTCATCGGTCAGTGAGAAAGCAAAGCTCAAGCTACAGTATTATTTCCATCATTCCTTATGGGAAGAAAAAATGGTCTGTACTTACCATACAGCCTGGGAATTTGTAAACAATTGGCATGAGGTTAAAAGAAACATCTTACCTAAAACGAAGAGAAATGTTCTTTGGATGTTCCCAGGCATACACATAACATTGGGATTTTAGAATCTGAACCATCTAAATTCCGGAGTATTAAATATTTAGGTCAAAAGTATTGAAACTATAAATATTTAATTCATTAATGATGAAACATTTTTGAAAACATAACAAATATCTTGCAATTGCTCTCTCATGGTTAAATCTGAAAATGTAAAAAATGTCTAAGTGTCCACTGTCAGTTTGGACCCTAAGTAAGCTAATTACAAATTTACCTTAACATTGTATTTATTGATTGACTCCCCAAGATTAACAGTCAGGACCTGTACCTGTGAAATACCTTTACATACCTTAAAATTGTATTTGATTGACTCCCCAAGATAACAGTCAGGACCTGTACTATTCTTCCATCCTGAAGTGTTACTGGGAGTTTTGAAAGGGGGACTTACAGAGAGATACTTCCTACTGCCTCCTAAACCTTCACTTTGCTCCGAGCCCAGGCGATGGTCCCCTGTTCCCTTGGCAACTCTCTCTTGCCATTCTCTACACCAGCTTATGGCCCCATGAGTCAGCCCTACTGGCCAAAACCACTCTTCTGAGGCCTACCACGCTGTCACTGGGTCCTTCTCTAACTTTTAGTGTGCACTGGGGAATTTGCTTGTTTCAACACCATGGTCTCTAATTGACCTTTCTCTCACACCTTCCAGCCTCCAAATTTCAAGTGTAAGTTCCCTTTCCAGTTAAAAGGAAACTTTTTGTTCTTATATTCAACTCTTCTATACAGAAAAACACAGACCATAAATACTGGGCCTTAAAGATGTTTAAAGAATTGTTAATGGCCCTTTTTAAATCTCAAAATAAGAAATATACCCTTTACCCCCCAGAGAACTCAGAAGCAGTAAGTTTTATTACAGGCTAAATTATAAAATCTGTAACTATTAATTTTATATAACTAATAGTTACATAATTTTATTACATAATCTTAACCATTGTTTCTTCTTTCTTGTATCTGGTGTCTGACCGGATCCACGTCGGTTCTACTTTGAGGGACCTGCTGTCTTTTCGTAATAATGTAGCTTCCTTTGGCCACTTGTCTTCACTGCCCACCCTGCTCAGGACTGCCGACCTGTCTGCCATGTTACCTCCCTAGTTGTGAAGGGCATTTAACGCATAACTCAAGACCTGTTTGCTTTATCTGGGTTACATTTTAGAAAAAAATGGCACTGAATTCTGCATAGAGGTACAGCCAATTGTTAGATTTGACTCAGTATGGTGAGGTAGTTTACATATTTATCTTTTTATAATCTCAAAAGTGAAAAGAATTGTTACTTAAACTTAGGATAATGAAATTGAAATTCATGAAAATTAGGTGGCCAGATCAACATCACAAAACTAATTGAGCAGGAAGTCCCATGTCTGGCGTTGTGGCTCGAAGCCTTGCTTCCTCAGTCATTGCTCATAATCTTTCTCTCCCTCTCTCCCCTCCTTCATGTGTGTGTGTGTCTCCTCCCTTTCTACTCCATATTAATAAACCAGCCTCAACGACCACCCAAGACGACTGAAAATCTCTACATCATCTGTAGACACACAGATCCACGCACCTTCGACTCTAGAAATTTAATTGCTTTTATTCTCAGGAATACACCTTAACTAAAAGTGTAATCATTTATCCTTAATTACACATTAGATTTTTATCTCAGTTGCTCAGCCACCAATATGCAAAAAGTCAAGAAATGACCTAGACCAAGAATCTTTGAAATTTTAAGACGAAGATAAAGATCATTTCTGGTGATACTTAATGTAACTTAAAGAGCATTTCACTATACTTATTTCATTGTTACAAAGATTATCACATTAATGTGTGGTTACGTGCTAGACAATTAATTATGCGTGTGACTACTCACGCCAAAGACAGTTGTAAATGATAAACAAATACGTTTCATTAGCTGAGACTTAACTTCTTCAGATATGATACCGTATAATCCTTAACCAGCTAAAAGTTAACATACTGCCACCAGTAGAGGAAACTTACTGAGCTAGTCAAAAACATTACAAAAAAGAATTTTTAAGAACTAGAAAAGTTCAACATCTAGGATGCACAGATCTCAACATAAGCAAACACTGATTACACTGGTGATTTAAAATCCTCATCACACGCCTCTTCATCAAGCATCAAAATCGCTTAACCTAGTTCAGATTATCACCATGGCTGCCACTTTTCCTTTCCGGATGTCACTCCTGGTATCAGAGGAAGCAGGTGGGAATGTGGGGGGCTGGGAGGAGTGCTCCAATTCCATTCTGTGCGTACCAGATGATCCTCTTTATTGATAAAAGGAGTTTGGGAGGACCACAGAAAAGCACAACTAATGAATACTTTAAGCTTGAAAAAGTGAACCATAGATTTCAATCACTTTTACATAAAGACACTGACATAAAGATAAGTTATTTTCTGTGTGTCTGTCAAAACTACCTGCTATGTGACGGTTATTATGCTAAGCGAAAATTATTATTTTAAAGAACTTCAGGGAAGAAAAAGAAATACAAAACAAAACAAACTACACATACACACACCTTTAAAAATAAGAAATATTTTATGATACCTTAACCTATAACACGCATTTGAGAACTAAAAGACTTACTACGCTAAATTTTTACCAGTTCAAAAAAAGAGAGGATCAATAGATAAAGAAAGGAAATATTTACAGAATAAAGAGACAAACGGAGAATGAGGATGTAGACTGTTAGAAAGTGACTTCCTCCCAGGAGACAGCTGAAATATTGAAAAGTTGTTAGGATTCTGCATTTGAGAGTAATATTAAGACTCATTTAACAATATTATATTTTTAATTTCTAAATAATTTAGATCAGCTTGTTCCTCCAAATATGTGTTTAGGAAACGTCGTTTTCTGTAAGGAAGGGACTAGTATTGTCAATTTTGTTTTTTTTTAATGTGGACGTAACAGCAACTGCTTTATTGAACTACAGAGACCAGGTAGCTACATATATTGAAAGAGGAGTAATTTATTTGCGATTGTCATTAAAATAAATTTTAGAAGGAAGCCTTTCAAACACAGGGAATATGCTACTTAACTCCTTTGCGTCAGTCATCTTTAGAATAAAGGTAGGAAGCAGATGGTGGTTTTGTCATTTTACGGATGAAGAAACTACGTCTCGGAACGGTTCAGTAACTGGCCCCCAGTCACGTCAAGAGCAGACCGAGTATTTACATTTAGGAATTCTTGGCTCCTAAGCTCTAGCTTTGCCCCCGCACAGTGCTGCTCTGAAGCCCTGGCTGAGAGGGACGGCATAACCGTCTGTGTTAAACACGGCCTTTCTGCTCTGACAGGCATTATAGTGTTTCAATTCCCAGTTTATCCATATGACTTCCCACCAGACTATGACCCCTTTGGGTCTTCCCTAAAATCTGTGCATAGAGTCTCAATAAATAGCGCAGTGATGGCTTTTAAAGGAATGAAGCCCAGTGCTGTAGTCGATACAAACAAACCTGACTTTGGTGCAAGATCAACTCAGGCTTCAGCCCCTGCCTGCCACTCACCAGCTTCATGACTTGGTGGAAGTTATTCGGATTTCCTGAAGTATTTTCCTATTTTTTGAAACCATCATGGCCTACTGAATTTATGAGACTTATATTACCTAATGTAAGCAAAACATCATGCACATAACTGTGCCATAAGCCTGACGTTAGTGCTATGAGAACTGCAAAGCCAGAAGGACACGAGACAAGCAGAGTTATTGGGGTTACATGAAACCATCTATGAGAATTCTGTCTGCCCAGACCCAAATAACAGTCTATTAATGTATAATCCAACCATAAGAAGATCAGAAGAGCAAGTTAGCTGCTATGGGTGTCTGCGTGTGCTAAGGGATAAGACGGGTTTAGAAATTCTCCAACTCATACAGAAGAGAGAACTGGATAAAAGTATAACTTGAATCTGTAAGTTTAAGGCAGATAATATTTGTGGAAATTCTCACACATTCTACCTACCTTATAATCATATTGTTTTAACTTACAGTCTTCTGCTCAGACCTGCTGATTAGATGGCACAGTTTGCTGATCAATGACGCAAATCAAATCACCCTGGGCATAAACTATTCTTGGATTCCATATTCTGGCCTTAAGTTTCTGACAGATAACAGTCTTCAACTGGCAGGAGATGACAAATTATTTTCTGGACATGTCTTTCAACCTTAGAAAAATTTACAAAGATTCAAAAAACTAAATTCATAGATTTAATTCTCTAATGAAGAGATCAGGGATATTGGTTTTAATCACTGAAACATTCTGCATACATTTAACATCGAAGTATCTATAATGTTCAATGAAGCCATTGTTGTAAAGATTCTAATGTATTGACCTTGAAATTTCAATATAGAAATGTCTAGTTAAGTAACAGATCCTGAAATGTCACAGCAAGTTAAATGATGTCAAAGCAACTTGACAATACTTTACAGATTATTAAAAAGGTAAATGAATTTCAGACTAGCTATACTTAATACTTAAGATTTATTTAAATTTGGAAAAAAATTTCTTTATATATATTTAAAATATTCTAAAATAAATATGTTTGAAAATCCAACTTAAAGCATATTAGAGAATTTCTAAGTTATAAATAAAATAAACTAATGAGATTTTGGAGTGGAATTTAAAGTTAAGGTGAAGCATTTTGACCATGTTGTAATAAAACAGTGGTAATTTAGCTCTCAACCACATGTGGTTCTTTCTGTTCAAAGAAGTTTCTTTCATATAGAAAAAAAATACCACTAAAACAATCATTTGATAAATATTAGCTTTTTTCCATTTCTGTGTCTCATTTAAAATTGCTTCACATCATTCTGTAACTGGATAGATAAATGGTCAATAACAATGAAAATCCATGAACAGCAAAACATAAATTTTATATTAATTTCCATGGAGGAGGCACTCTATCATGATTAAGGTTATAGTTCCATTCTCTAACTGAATTAATTTAGATATGTTGACCCTAAAGATTATTTTTTTCCACGATGTATGATGTGAAGTAGAAGGTCTAAGATTAGCTCATTTTACCTTCTCTTTGACATAGAAAAGCAAATGGAATTTTGAGATCTCTGGGACAGTGCAGAAAATGAAGATGGGAATAAGAGCTCTGTAACAAGACTACAGGCCAGGCCAGAGAAAGAGCCCCACATTCAGTCTTAAAGCATCCCCTGCACCATGCTAAAATACTCCTCAAAGAGATACACTAAAAAGAGTTAAGAAAAGATTATATCACATCATGCTCTTTTATTACAATAAAAGATCTTTATTATAACCATTATAATGGTTCGTTAAAGAATTGAGTAAAGATTTTGTCCAAGTTTGAAAGAAAAGGAGGAAAAGTACCAGGCTGCAGATGTGTAGGTAAGATACGCAACTCTGGGACAGAGATAGCAGAAGAGGACAGTAATTACAACCCCCACACGGACAAGAATCACCATGGAATCCTGTGAGAATCTTCAGAAAATCATGAGAAACCTGGACCACATCAATATTGTATCAGAAGTCAAATTATGTATTTGTGCTTAAAGTATTAATAAATATTAATTGGATACACTGGATATCTTTAATTTTCACCACGGAAACATCTTCATGAAAGCCCAAATATGTAGCTTTAAAATTGGATGTTTAATTCTTGTGAATATCTATCATGAAGTTACTTTTGGCATATTAAATACTGAGCCAGAGTTGTTAATCAGAATACTGGGCTAACGTCCTGGATTATTTCAATTCTGGGACATGGAACAAATCTCTCAGCCTGTATTTCTTTTATGCAACTTCCCACAAAAGTCAAATTTTAATATGCAGTAGTTCATGTAAAATACGCTCTTTAGGCCATTAGCACATCAAAAACCAAGAGCCCCACGCTGAATCTCAGAGAGATATATCACTGTTTTCTCTTTTATTGAGTCATTCTCAAATGGCAAATTTCGTCTTTTGAGTAGCAAATCAAATTTTACATAAGTTATTGTCGACTGCAAAGACTATCTTGAGCATTTGTGGGCTAGGAGTCAGTCAGGCAGCTCAGAAGAGTTAATGCAGAGAATTTGTGTCCCCATCTCTGCCCCTCCTCTTTGTCCATTTCCTCTGTCACTTTCCAGTGAAGATTTCTCTCGGTGAGTTTAGCTGCCTGTGTGGCGCAGACAGAGGCCTGCCCCTGCCAGAAGTGATAAAACAGAGAAAATCACTTGTGGCATTGTCTTCTGCAAATGGTGATCTTCCTTTCAGTTTCTGCTACCTTTATATTACTCCTCGGTGTCTTCAGTAGTTGCTTATTTTTTATATTTCCTCTAGAGTTTATGGTTCTTTCTATGGGAAGTTGATCCAATTGGAGCTCAGGGTTTGCTCACCAGGTGGGAGGAAACTCCTGGAGGTAAGTTTGGTCATAGAAAGTCTTACCCTATAAACCGTGTTGGGGAAAAGTTACCAAAGTAATGAGATAATTCTAACTAGATGTTTACTCTACTGCTTTCTTTCTCAAATACTCATTTTCCACAAAGTCTTACTTTTAGCATAGAATAGATTTTACTCAATAAAGGGAAAACATGGGTATTTTTATCACCAGTTGCAAAAGGTCAATTTAGTTTTGACAGCTACCGTGATACTATATTAAAAGTAAATTACGTAACTACCATACCTCATAAAAATGTTTTCAGTGACCATAAGAGATATTACAGTGACCAGCAGCAAATAACCAACATTTATCTTTATTAAAAATCTTGACAAAATATTATTTGATCAATAATAACTTATGCTCAGGAGAGGACCCTTATGTCATCATGAAGTTCTTGAACTTGGAGGTTGCTTTTTGTCTTTTCATGAAAGATTAAAAAAAGGAACTAGGAAACAGGGAAAAAATAATGATGAGAGTTGGGATCTGTCGTCTTTTGCTTTAACTACCTCAGTTCTACTGAGAGTGAGGGTTCTTTCTGGGATGCCAGTTTAACTGAAATCTGTTGGAATGGGTGTGCATCTCTGTTACATTATTTGACACAGGGAATCTATAAAATGCTGAAAGGTCTCTATTATGAAAGCTGTGAATAGTTACATTAGCATATCAAAAACTTTCCAGAGAGTCTTTGGGAGTTCTTTTCCTCCCCTCCCATTTATCTGCAAGTTTTCTGTGGAAGAGCCCAGTAAGGCAAATAGTGTATCTTGGGATCTGAGTTTATTTCAAGTTATTGAAGTCTCATCCCAGGAGGGCAGTCAGATGGGAAGCTGATGAACAATATCCAGGGGGCACTTTTCACAAGATTAACCTTGTGGTTTCAAGAAACATCACAAATCATGATCTGCAGAGCTCAGCCCTCATGTTCAAGAAATATTTAGACTTTTTAAAGACATATTTGTTGCATAAAATAAAATAATGTAACATATATTCAAAACCATTTAAAAATGTATGTGTTTTTGTTTAACAGAAAGCATTGGGTAATTTTCAGGATGTTTCCCCGTGCTAATTTATTCATTCACAATGGGCCATAGGAAACATTACTTATGTTACCTAGGGATAATTTTCTGCAGAGGCAGAAAAGGTGATTACAAAGATTTCCACCAGCTCCGAAGTTCTTTCTCCTTAAAGTATGTCTACTACTTGCTATTGTCAAGTAAATTGAAAATATCTTAATAAATAAATGTTATCATGGTAGACAAGTTAATAAATGCACATGAACAGTTACAAATGGAAAATAAACACATATTTTCTCATCATCCCATTAAGAAAAGAAGATATTTGGTTTTTGAAAACCTGTGCACCTCTCAGCAAGCTGGCTTTATACGCAGCGGCAAAAACTTAGCTAGAAACTTGCATTACTATTTTATTAAAGAATGAAAAGACAGATTTTAGGGATATCACTGAAATTACAGGGTTCAGGAGAGAAAAAAGCACAGGAAAAAAAAAGGGCAAATAGAAAAGAAGCACCCAGTTCTGCACATTCTGATCAGATCTCTGGCTGATCCCGCAATTATATTTGATGCACCAAACTCCAAACTTTAGAATAAGGACAAAAGAACAGAAAACGTATTTCAGCTGCTGTCAACAGTGAGCACTTGCTGTTTGAGTTTAGCTTAGTTAACCTTCTAAAACAAAAGGTTAAATATCATGTACATGTATTCCAAGAAGAAAAAGAGGAAAAATAGGAAGATGTGTGTGAAAAGTTAATGGATACAACATCCCCAAGTGGACAAAAGGCATAATCTGGAGATTTCAGAAGTTTATCAAGTAACTAATGAAATACACGAAATACAAAGAATCCCACACTAGATCCTTACAAACTGCTGAAAATATTCAAAGTAGAGATATCAAAAGGACACTTTATTTACTTGGAAGCGGTGATACAAATGTCAGTTAACTTTCACCAAAAACAATAAAATCCAGAAGCCAATGTGTCAATGTTCCAAAAGTCCAAATATTTTGAAACTAGACTTCTATTTCCAGTAAAAATGTCTTTCAAAATCTAAAGCTAAATGAAAGTATTTTATAATGAGAGGGTATAAGTCAGAGAGAGAGAATGCCTAGTCAGCAGGTCTGTACTACCAGACAGTTTGTTTCTATTTTTTTGACTATGAATAATAACACTGATATTATTCATTTCATAAAATATTTACAAAGTATTCTCTACATGTCAGTCACTTGTATCTAAAATTTTGTAATAAATATTTGTAAATAAAAGTACAGATAGCAATTAAAAAAAAGAAATTTTGAAGAACAGCTTTAAGTTGAAAGGAAATTAGCAAAGACACACATGTTTCAGCTAATTTGACCTCGCTGACAATTATAAAATACTCCAACAATAAAACCAGGGTATTTATTCTTTCCAGGTGCACACGCCTGTTTATCAGAATAAATCGTACCCTAGCATAAAAGAATGCTCAGTAAAGACAGGATTGAAATCACACAAAGCATCTTCTCCAACCACAATAAAAAATAAATTGTAAAATTAATAACACAGCAATAGAAAGGAAAACTCTAAATATTTGAAAACCAAGCTTACAGTTCTAAATGGCCTGTGATCAATTAATATGCCATACACTAGGCATAAATATATATTCAATTGAATGTAATGAAAACAAAATACGTCACAATTTATGGTGTGAAGTGCTTAAAAGGAAATTTATAACAAGAAAATCCTTCTGCTATCAGAACATTTTAACACCAGTTATCTGACATTTTATCCTAAACAAACAAATAAATAAAAACTCCACATTCACTAGAACGGTTAAATTTAAAAGACTGATGCAGGAAACACCAGTAAGGATGTGGCAAAACTAGAACCCTCATAACACAGCTGATGAGAATCTAAGACTGTTTAACCACTTTGAAACTGTTCAACCACTTTGAAACTGTTCATTGGTTCCTTAAGAAGTTAAGCACATACATTGTGGAAAATACCTTACCAAGATTTTTCAGTATTTCTATAAAATCCCGAGGCCCCCTAGAAATGTTTTTATACACCATGAACATCAAATCTGCTATCTATTTAATTGCTCTGATCCAATGAGTTTCTCATTCTGACCGAAGGGTTACAACTGAAATAGGATCTAGTTTAAGACTTCCAAGTTTCTGGAAAGGGAGGAGTTATTTTGTAAGTATTTATTGATATTTGTCAAAGGAGAATGGGTTCCAGGACCTTGGAGACAACTCAAGGTCATAAAAACTGAGTCCCAAGGAGCCTTCTGGTTCTTAGAGAGATTTTTCTATACATACCAAAAGGCTGGAGTAAGGAGGACCTTTCAGGAGGTGTGGGTGCCGCTGCCTCCTGCCCCTTTCTACCGATTCCTTCTTTATTCCTTGCCTGTGGAATGTCCAGCTCTTTGCATAGGAAAATTGATCTAGTTCTCCTCACATTTTCCTGATGATATGACTAACGCAAAGAGAGGAGCATGTTTATGATTCCAGTGACATATCTAACAAGAAATCTGTCTCTGATCAAGAACATCTCATGTGTACTCTTAGGTTGAAACTAACAAAGACAAATGTTAAAAACTCAATGCACACACCACACGCGGTCCTGCCACTCCACCCTAGGTATTTAGCCAATAGGAATGAAAGGAGAGTAGAAGCAAATTTAGTCATAGAAATATACACGAATAAAGCAAAAACTAATGAAACTACCAGGAAACAAAGATAAGATACCTTAGTAGATTTTTAAAACACCTCTCTTGATTAGAAGAATGGATATGTGTACATGATGCACACACAATGTATACAACGTGGCTTACTGATGGATGTGTAGGGAAGACTGAAGCCAACCACTGCGGAATGGACTTTGCTTTCAAGGACACATTAATTACTTCTAATCATTGACATATGTAGAACCATAAGGTAAGTATCAAAAATCTATGCAGCATATTTTTTATCATAGTGCTATCAAAAACCATAGCTACTAATTCCCATTGATGTGGAAATTAAGAATTATAACTGTAAAGTATGCATAAAAATTACTGAAATAGGGTGGTGCCTGTGGTTCACTGGGTAGGGTGCTAGCCCCATACACTGAGGGCAGTGGGTTCAAACCCAGCCCCGGCCAAACTGCAACAAAAAAATTGCCAAGTGTTGCCACTTGTAGTCCCAACTACTCAGAAGGCTGAGGCAAAAGAATCACCTAAACCCAGGAGTTGGAGGTTGTTGTGAGTTGTGTGATGCCATAGCACTCTACCGCTCTGTTTCATAGCAACGGAAACAGAGCCCCCCAAAGTTAACAGGACGCACTTAGACCATCTCCCTGCCATTGCATTCATAGTCTCTGCCCTCTGTCCAGGACAAGAATGCTGTCCACAGAACAGAATTTGAAGTAGAAAATCAAGAGTGACACTGCTTCACAAATACATACTTGACAGACTACAATTTCTCATTCTGGATTGTTTTAAAACACAGAAACACACAAACAAAATAATGGTTTTTTTCTAAGTTTGTTGTTAAGTGCTTGCTTTTGGCTTTTGGTTTGTCCAGGGACTGGGTTGAGCTGTTCTCTGCTCTGGTTATTTCTCTCATTATTTCTTGAAGTAATGTAAATCAATTTCCTTACTACTATTTCACTTTGCTGTAATTATCACTTTGAGCTCAAAAGAATAGCCGAATGGTTTTTAGGAGCTGGAGTTGTGAGGAGTGGTTGATTTCTACACAGTATGAAAATACCGTAGGCAGCTCTTGCACATCTAGTAACAGTGGTCCGTGCGTTTGAAATGAGAGAAGCCGAAAAGGTGAACTAAGGGAAATAGCCTTTCATGGTTAGGGCACCAATGTGAACTGTCCAGAAATCACATGAGCACGTGACGGACCTGATGGACCTCGGCAGACAATTGCCATTTGTTTAGTTGAGCGGAACCAGTCCTCCATAGCGATACTTTATACCAGTGGGAAGCAGGCAGTTTGGAGATTACAAGTCTTTCTTCCTTCTGTGTTTGGAAGAGGTCCTGAAAACGCTGGTTAACTTCCAAGGAATTTCAGACTTTGTTTTTTCCCATATTTCTTTTCCCTCCATTTATTTAGTGGTGGGAGAACAGACTTCAGAGAGAAACACTCTGGAGTTTAAGGTACAAGTTTTAAAAGAGAAGAAAAGTAAGACTGTTTTTACTTGGTTTGGTAAAAGCTTATTTGCCAAAGGTAGGTTTTATCTTTTTTTAAAAGTGGGAATATTCTCATTCTAATCTCTCACTTAAGATTTATAAACCTTTTTCTACATTGAAGTTATTAAATTTTGATGTTTGTAACACAATCATGTTTTCTAATCTGGTGCTCTTTTGAAGTGCTATTTTGTTGTTATTGGTTCGGGACATAAAAAAAGATTTAAAAATATGTCCATAACTTTTTAAATCTTTCCCTACATGGTTCCTGGCTTTAGGATAAAGATTTGTTGTTCCTATCCTTATACCATTATGTTACGTATTTTTTCCTCAGAGCAATATGAAATGCCTGTGTTTACATTTAAGCTATGGGTTTATCTGCAATAAATTTCAGGGCATATGGGGAAGAATAAGATCAATTATTATTGTGCATCATTCTTCACACATTAACTACTGAGTTGGAGATACTAACAATTTCTTCAGATAGCTATTAGAAAAGTAAACTTGAAACGTATCTACAGAAATTAGCAATTAGCTCAGTAGCAGCACTCAAATTAATATTACTGAGTCTATATTTACTTTATTATTGAAAAGTAGATTACGATTCTTATCCAATTTCAGATCACTTTATTTACACGTCTCTTTTTAAACCTGCCAGTGAGAAGATATTCTGTAAAATGTTAACAATAGATACTTCTGAGAAGGACTTTTTGAGTGCTCTTCCTACTTTCTGTATTTTCAAAACTTTCTCCAAAGGATACATAGTATTTTTAGTCAGCAAAACATACCTTTCTAACATCTCTCCCCTCCCTCAACATCATCCTAGAGAGTAAAGAAAGTCGCACTAAGAAATGCTGAAAATAAGAGAAAGGACAAGATTAGGAAAAAAACACCCTTTTAGTAAATTATTTAAAGGCAGAGGCAGACAGAATAATTCTGTTTGTCACAGTGGGACAGAGTGAGCTCAGGTGCACAGGTGGGGAGAGGATGTTGGAGCTGGTGTTCAAGGTGGTGATCGTCAAAAGGCAAAGCACTAGACTAGGAGAAAGGCCGGCAAACACCGTTGTTTCTCGTTATCTGCAGGTTCTGTACTTGCTAATTTGCCCACGTACTAAAATTTGTTACCCCCAAATCCATAATTATTGTGAATGGTCATGTGTGGATAAACACAGAGTAGCAGATAATTTCGGTCACCCGACAAGCACTTCCCTGGCTGAGGGTGAACCAGGTGGTTTTCTGCCCGCTTCTTTCAGCTTCTCTGTAAGTGATCTTGTCTGGGTCTATGTGGTGCCCATGGTGGTCACACTTTTTTTGGTGACTTTCTTGGGGATTTTGCTGAATAAAATGGCCCCAAAGTATAATGCTGAAGTGCTGTCTTCCTAGGTACAAAGAAAGTGTGATGTGTCTTACAGAGAAAATACGAGGGCAGATGCTCTTTGCTCGGGTAGGAGATACAGTGCTCGTGGCCAGGAATTCCATGTTGATAATGACTCAAAATATTTATCGTATGTGTTTAAAAAGAAACACGCATAAAACAAGCTTAGGTATTGACGACTGATAAAAACACAATGTAGTGACTGATGGTTTCCAGAACCCGCATTTTCTATGTCCCCTGGGAACAATCTTGCAGTGGAGATTTATAAATGTGTTTTCTACATTGAAGATAAATCTTTACATGTTTATAGTAAAATCATGTTTTCTAATTTTTTTGCTGTTTTTTTATTCACTAGTTCAGCGTGTCTGCAATAATTTTATAGGCCATAAGTACTTTGAAAAACAAGAGACAATGATAACTGGTTGGAATATGACCTGCCTAATGCAGTGGCCCTCTGCCATGGCTACAGAATGGATCCCCTGATAGGTGAGCATTTAAGAAATGCAGAGACCAGGGACCAGGCCAGGGCATGAAAACCTCCACCTGGAGGGTGATGCCTCTGCTGAGCTGGTTTTTAATTGTCCTCCTGTGAGTCCGAACTTTTTTCTTTCCTACTAACTTTCTGACTCAGCAAAGTAGAAGTGTTGGTTGAAAGACCTTTTCAGAAGAGGACAGCAGCTGGGATGTGGCCCTACCCTCCTTCCTCTCGGTACCTTGGAATCCAACAATGGTGACTTGAACTGTACTAACCATCTTGGTTCATGAGGCACTTGTGAAAATGACAAGCTGTAAATCGTTTACCAGCTAGTATAGTAACTCCACTCCAACAATCCTGGATGCCACGTGGATCTAATATCCTAACAGTGTCACTTAATCCCCATTTCCTCAGAAGCCTCTTTGCCCTCTACGAGTGAATCCCTAGCATTCCACCTCGTATATATTTTTTCTTCTGTCATCCCACTCCTGGAAAAAATGCAATCATGTCCCTCTATTTCCACACCTGCATAGATGCGGCTGAGCAAAGCTAGGGGAAACCAGGTCTCTTACTTCCCATGCACAGCAAAAAAGCAGGTCGTTAGAGCTGTGCAGCGACAGTGCATTCTCCTTCTTCAGCCCCTTTATTTTCTCACTTTCCTACATGACTGTTTTATGCCTTTTCTCTCCTCCAATCTCATCTCCCAATTTTTTTTCTCAGCTGTTGACTTCACTTCCTATTTCACTGAGAAAACAGAAGTAATCAAAAGAGGTAGGTAGAATAATGTATTCAAAGTGCTATTAACCTAAAACTGTATATACATATATAGCAAAATAATCTTGCAAGAATAAGTGCACATTTTAGCCAGAAAAAAAAGAGAAAATATTAAAGGCATACTTAAAGTAGAAAAAAAAAGGGTCATAGAAGAAAGTCTTGGACAGTGTTATGGAATAGAAATAAAAATGTAAACATATGAATAACTATAAATAATCAAATATTGAATCAATAGAAGAGTAATAATGACTTTTAATTTTCCCAGAATTAGCCCTGAAGTAGAACTAGGATGAATGCTTTTAAACTAGTAAAATGGTGGGAGGCATTAATCATTTCAAAATACTTGAAGAAGGGAGAAAACTAAAAGAGAATATAATGAATGGAAATATAAACAGAATACCTGCTAATAATTAAAAATAAATCCAAGTATATCAGTAACAGCAATGAATATAATGAATATAAGTAGATGAAACACTCCAGAAAAAAGACAATGATTGTTAAGATATGAATAAAAATCTACCTATGTTCTATTTATAACTGAATTCCCCAACCCCAGGGTATGGTTGCCTGTTAAGAATGGAGTCTCACAGCATCACCCCCTGAGCTCTACCTCTTGCCCCATGACCTCCCCACGTCACCCCATTCATGGAAAATTGTCTTCCATGAAACTAGTCTGCAGTGTCAAAAAGGTTGGGGCCCATTGATTTCTAAGATATATACTAGAAACATCAGGCCACAAAATGTGTGAAAATCTGATAAAAAAATTACATGTCAGGCTAAAAGTGACAACAAAGGAAAGTTAACTATAGTGAAAAGAGAATGTCACAATGAGAGATAACTAGAAAACCCCGTAAATGTAAGAATTAACAGTTACATAAACAACCACACTGGCATTCAAAAAATACTAAAAAGGGACAGTGGATAAACTATATATTAAAATGTATGGATTACAAGCAATATGGTTTTAAAGGTAAATTAATGGCCTCAAATTAGCAAAGTAAAAAGAATAAAAATGTTTAAATGAGAATGAAATAAAGCAAAAGCTCCTGACATTGAGAAGCTGGCCTGTGAATCTCAGCCAGACCTAGTGTCCTCTTGTTGAACAAGAACGTAACTTCTCTGTCCCCATAACAGACCAAGAACAAAATAGGACTGTTCTTTAGTAGGTTTGCATACTGAAAAAGTATAACAAACATTTTCTAAACCACAAAATAATGGGACATCCCTGTCTCCCAGGTAATATGAATGATGGCTACTTTTTTGGCTAATTACAGCATTGGCCTCTTTCTAACCTTCCCCTCTTCTAGAGAAGATGTATTCAGATACCCAGTCACACAACTACCCTCACCTTCTGACAGCAGCCAACCCACAGCAAAGTCCTGCTTCTTAATAGCTTCTCATTGCAATAAGCAATCAGTCTAACTTGTTTCAGTAGTTTTGAGCTGGAGGACATTAACAAAAAATAACGGGTCATATACCCATTAAAGAAGATACAAATTATAAGATCCAAAGCACATTAACAAAAATAAAATACAATAAAGGAAATATGTAAGATCAAGAGTTAAAGTTAATTCAATAACAAATGCACATTAAGTAGACTTTAATAATAAACAGAGCTAAAGTCAATCACCGAGAAAACCTATATAAAGGCAAACTGCAGTCAAGAAATACAAAGAAATAAGACACACATACTCAATATTAGATATGGAAAAATATGAGGGGGTGAATTGAGAGCAAATTTAGGTTAATGATTGTGAAAACCTGAAAGAAAAGGATAAATTCTTTAAAACTTGCCAAAAAGGACTACAAAATAACAGTGTGAGATAAATAATTCTACAAGAATCAAATAAAATATTACACATAGTTAAAACTCTTCCCCAAAAGAAAACACAATGGTGCAATGATTTCATACGTGAATTCCAATGAACATTTGAGTACTAGATCACTACGGTCTTACACAAACTCTGGAAACAACATACAAATAGAATATTTCACATTTATACAACAAATAAAATTTTGACTTTAAAAATCAGAGAAGTACAGTATGAGAGTAGAATATCATATGCAAATCACAAGTATCAATGTTGACGGAAACATCTCAAACTAATTATTAACAAATATAACCCATACAAGGAATCACTCCAAGGCTGGTTTCATCACAGCAAACCAAACTGAATTTAATCTCAGAAAAGATTTTCACATGATAAAGGCAAAGGATCATATGACTCTCTCAGTAAAATAAGACATTCAGTATATCTCATCATGGATTCATGATAAATGTTTCTTACCAAACTCGCAATAGAAGGGAATATCACATCGTAATAGGACATACCTAAGAAATACATAGGACACCCACTTTGTAAGTGGGGAAGGTTAGAAGCACTCTATTAATACACAAGGAATATCAAAAGAACATCCAATCCAGGTGTTTTACCAAATCCATTACTTATTCACAGGAGCTTAACAAGTGCAGCAAGAATATTAAAAATTTATAAAATTAGAAAGAAGAAAATATAATTTTTACTAATTACACACTACAAAACGATATACATAAGTATTTCAACAGAATTTAAAAGTAAACTATTGAATTTTCAAGAAGATTTATTAAGGTCCCTGATACAATACAGATAGACAAAAATCAATTGCATTTTCTATGTGCTAGCGACAGTTAGAACATAGAATTAAAAATAAATATTATCCACTGTAACAACAAAACATAAAGTGCTCTGACTGAAATCTACCAATGAATTAACAAGTATTTTGAATAAAAGGAGCGGCATATCATGCCCATGAATAAGGAATAATCCATGTAAAGAGGTCAATTCTCCCCAACCCATGCAATGCATTTACAATTAAAATGTTTCACTATTTTGTTTGTTTGTTTTGAGGAATAGTGCAAATAAGTCTAAAATGCACATGGAAAAGCCAAAGCTTAAGGTTCAAAACGATAATTAGAAAGAGGGAAATAAAGATTTGCCTTGCCAGACTTCATGACTAACAACAAAACTACAGTAATTAAGACTGAGTGGTATCATCACTGGCATTATAAAATTTGCTAGTAGAATAGAATAGAGGGCCCAGAAACAGGCTCAGACAGGATAGAAAGGCTTGATTTGGTAGAGACGGTATTGAAGGCCAGTGGGAAAGAAAAGGTTATTCAGTCTTTTCAGTTTAGGACAATAGGTTATACCTACAGAAAAAAAAAAAAAATCTCATGCAGACACAACAATTAATATGAAACAGTTCAAACATTTAAATATGAAACTGAAAATCTGTGGCAGGGGAATTTAAAAATGGCCCCCAATTACTTTCATATCCTATTATTCAAGCTCTTGTGTAATCTCTGCCTCTTGTGTGTGGGTGGTTTTGTGACTGGCTTGTTCTGAGCAGAACACACCAATGATAATGGGTGTCACTTTTGTAATTACAGTGAATTGTTAGCAGAACTTCTTTCTTCCTGGCTTTAAGGATGTAAGTTGCTATTGGTGGAGAGGGCAACAAATAAACTACTGAGGGTGGCCTCCAGGCATCAGCCATCAAGAAATTTAGACTTTTGCTCCAACAGCCTACAAGGAACTAAATGCTGTCAACAACCATGTGAGCTTGGAAACATACTCTTCCCCAGCTGAGTCTCAGATGACATTGCTACCTTTGCCAACAGCATAATCACAGCCTGGTGAAAGGCACTAAAGCATAAGACTGACTAAGCTGTGGCTTATTCACGACAGACAAATCTATGAGATTATGAATGTGTGTTTTCTTTAAGCCACTAAGTTTATGGTCATATGGTCAGGCAGCAATAGACATCTATTTAAAAAAATAAAGTGCAGAGAAGAAAATATAAGAGAGTATTTTTAGGCACCACACCGACAGAAATAGTTTTAGAAAATCTTTGTACTTGTATAAATAATAAGGGAAAACACTGACATATTTGATTACCTTGAGATTAAGAACATCCGAGTGTCTATGAATAATCACAAAGGTCATAAATGCCAAAACTCATCCACAATACATATAACCAAAAAAGAATCAGTATTTATAACATACAACGAACATGAATGAACCAACAAAACATTTAACGCAAAGAAAGAGGGGTGAAAAATGTGACCCAAACTTCATTTCACAGAAGAAACACAATGGCAAAGATGAAGACTGCTGTGTTGGTGGGGGGATACGTGCATATATATATGCATGTGCACTTGTGCTTATGTGCTTTCAGTCAATTATCACAGGGATATTGGTGAAAACCAAAATGTGACATCTTTTTATTCCAAAAATATCAAAAAGTCCAAAAATGTCCAGTCGGGGGAAAAAATCCAGAGCAACAGAGCTTTTTTGTATTAACTGAAGTGTCAATTAATACAAACAATGTGGAAGATAATTTGGCATTATCTAGAATAGCTAATGATGTTTATATCATATTAACCCTGATATGCTTATGTCATATAACCTATATTATCTAGAATGGTTGATGATGCTTATATCATATTAACCCTGAACATTTCAGCTCCAGACATATATCCTAGAAAGAAAGATGGAGTGGGTTGTGTGTGGGTGGAAAGATTCTGGGTACAAACCAAAAAATTCTTGCACACATATAATTCTTGTACATGTACATTATAGAAAATATTTAAGAATTTTAATAGAACATGTGCGAGTCAACAAAAGTTAGAACTATCCCCCAAATCCATCAGCAAGCCAAAAGATCAATAATGTATGATATGTTCACACAATGGCATACTTTGAAACATGGTGGAACTATGTGACCTCTACCTACAAACATCACATGCATTAGATAAAGAAAATTGTGAACAATGAAAAACAAGTTGTAAAGGAATATATGCAGCATGTTACTATTTAACTAAAGTTTAAAAACATGCAAAATTATATAATATGTTGAGTAAGGCAGACATGGTGGAGCTGTAAAGAAAATCAAGGAAATGGTGAACACAACACCCAGGACGAGTTATCTCTGGGAAGTTGGGAGAAGCAGAGTATGTGAGCATGGTAGGTCTGGTGGATGGATTAACTACTAGTATTAATTGTGCACTTCTTAGGGTTGTTGGGTGAGTACATTCATGTTTATTTTTTTACCATCTTTTATATTACATATATTGTAGCATATTGCATAATATGTGAGTGTATGAATTCTAAATCTGAATCCAGGATCTGACCACAGTAAATTATCCATAATATAGGGATAAGTATCCAACTTCCCTGCCAGGCTCAGTGAACCTTTCATTGTCAACACATCAATACAATCCATTTTGCATACTCAAATACCTACAGTTCAATATGTAGTGGTAGCAGAACTGGCTTATACAAGTGTCAGTACAACAATGGTTTCTAACTGCCTGCAGATCACCAGTGCAGAGGTGTGAACAGAAATATCCAAGAAAAGCCAGACACAGAGAAGGATTCCTCACCACTGCAGGTGTGTGCCCTACTAGCATAGCACTATGGCAACAACTGGTCCTACGGCCAGGGAACAAACTCTCTCACTCTCCCCACTAGAGGCTTGACTTTCTGACTAGAGGCACCAGAATTTGTTCCTGGGTCCCAGTCAACAGCCATGGGAGAAAGAAAGCATCGAAACTTAAGAAGTACCAACCAGAAGATGAGGTACTATAGAATTTAACATCAACAAAAGAATATGTGTGAATGACATGTGAATTAACAAACATTTATCACAGATGCATTAGACAATCTTACCTTAAGGTAAGTAATAATGTACATAGACGTTAATTTGTAATATGAACACACTTCCTCCAGCTGTTCCCATTTATCCCAGCGTCATCCCAGGGCAGTAATGTAATGTTCACACACACTCATAGGCATAGCCAGCTTTAGGCATGCTTAGTAAGTGGGAAAAATTAAGGTAGAAAAAAATACAATTAATTTATAATTGAGAAGATAACAAATACCTACTAAACGAAGGTGTGACAATGAAGTTATGCCTAATGTTATGCAAATCGCACTTGTGACATAAAATGAAATCGAATAATGGCATCAAAGATGAATTCGGAGAGTTCCAAAGTTCCATAAATCCCAGAAATAAACGTAATATGCTCTGAAAGTAAAAAGACAGCTCTAGAAACAAAGATGCTGAAGTAAACAAAGTTTGAATAAAATTATTTATTAAAATACGAGCATGAAAAAACAATATTTTTAAATTAATATATTAATTGTGTAACTATGAATTTACAGATTTGTGAAGCTCAATTAATATATTAAATACTAAGGTAGTGTCTGATTATTTTGTCTACATAGCTTGACTATGTATAGTCACATTAACTGAAAATATTTTCTTACCAGAAAAACGCATCACATTACCCACGAGTGTGCCTTCTCTTTGGGCACATTCAGTAATAGAATTGAAGGAAACTTACTCTGCTACCCTGCCCCCTAAGTCAGTAAGACCAGAGAACTGGAGCTGGTCACAAAGAGGAAGTAAATTATTATTATTATTATTTTTTGAGACAGAGCCTCAAGCTGTCCCCCTGGGTAAAGTGCCATGCCATCACAGCTCACAGCAACCTCCAACTCCTGGGCTTAAGCAAGTCTCCTGCCTCCCAAGTAGCTGGACCACAGGCGCCCACCACAACGCCCGGCCATTTTTTGGTTGCAGCCGTCATTTTTGTTTTGGCGGGCCTGGGCTGGATTCGAACCTGCCACCTTAGGTGTATGTGGCTGGTGCCTTAGTCACTTGAGCCACAGGTGCCAAGCTGGAAATAAATATTTATTTTCACACTTAATCTTTAAT
This sequence comes from Galago senegalensis, assembly GCA_963575145.1. Taxonomy (NCBI): domain Eukaryota; kingdom Metazoa; phylum Chordata; class Mammalia; order Primates; family Galagidae; genus Galago; species Galago senegalensis. The sequence goes on along the minus strand of CAUYTI010061812.1, from coordinate 73,375 downwards.
TTTCACACTTGCATCAACTTTGAGGAAGATTTGTATAGAAGAATGGAGATCTAAAATTAAGAAACTTAAGATCTCAGAGCTCGCAGATAATGACCCAGGGTATTTGCACTCATTTCTAATTCCAAAGCTCATTTAATATAAAAACTTGTTAAATATGTAATATATTTAATGGAAATGTCTCCTTTCAAATTAAGGAAGGAAATGGGGGAAGGGTAAAACTAAGATGTGTGAAAAACCCACCAGTAAAACCCGTTCATACAGAGAAAAGCTCAAATATCGCTTAAGGTACTGGAATTTTGTCAAATTTTATAGGTATATACAAACCCTTATCTTTCTAGTCGAGTGTTCACCAATGGAATATTGTAGATAGTTTTATAGTTATTCTTGAGAAAAAGAGAAAGCAACAGCTGCATGTGTGTCCATCTCAGCTTAATTTGATAAATCTAGAGAGAAATAACCACAAGTTAGTTGGTGCACAGAAGTCAGCTGTCAGCCTGTGGTGCTCTAGTTAGCCCTTAATTAGCCAGGGTGCTCAGGCTGATGCTTAAAATGAACATAAAATCATCTATTTTGCTGGCACGGTGTTAACTTTGATTAGTTTTTTTTTTTTTAATGCACCTGTCTGATAAACAGTAACTAATGAAAGCAATTTCATCATTTCTTGGTTGTATCATTTATTTTTATACATAGAAATAAATCTCCCTCCAGTGTTTTATGAAATACTGCATTAAGGCATCAAATTAAAGTGGTTCAATAAAGTTAAAATAGCTGTATTTTAAACACAAGTAATTTGAACAAATCAACAGCAAATTTAGTCTTTTGGGATGAAGTAAAGGAATAAATAAATGAATGTATAACTTAATAAATAAATAAATACCCATAAAAATGGGCAGTAATCCTTTGCCGTAGGTAGTAAAGGGCTGGGATCATCATTTGATGAGTAAGATGAGAAGAGTCTGAGAACTCTTGTTTGTGAGGGATGACAGGTTTTCATGCAGGAATGGGAGAGTTTATATTGCTCTTTTAGTGGTGACACTGAGAGCTGTGTAATTGGCTCTCCAGAAGGAGCAGCAGCACCGACCGTACTGCCCGTGCACAAACGCTTCCCTCCCTAAACCACTGAGAACAACGCATGGACCCCAAGGTCAGAAGCAGAGAGTCGCACGCCTGTGGGAGAAGGCTGCAGCTGCACGTCTAGGACATTTGAAAACCTGAGACTCTTAGGTGAAATCCAAGTTCAGTGTTAAGACACTCAAGAGAAAACTTACATTCATCTCACGAAAGTCAGAGCAATACAGAAATAGTTTAAACTATAAAATAGAGCAACTGCACTGCACTGTGAAACAGCATCTGCTCAGATTATAATTCACTTTTCTCACATACCAAGGTTTATCCACAATAAGATCTCAAAGTCTCTTAACTAGTTTGTACGATAACTAACACATTAGTTACAGGAGGGATTCCCCTTGCTCACCTCGCTCTCTGTGTTCAGATTCAGGCTCAGAGTGCTGGTCCTGCTCCTCTTTCCTTCATTTCTTTCTTCTCTTCTCCCTCCCCGCTTCCCTCTCTCTTCACTTTATTCCTTCTGGCATTATTTATAAGGTAGGGAAAAGAACGGATTGGTTTTTTTTTTTTTTTCCTAAAACAAATTCCATTTGAATATACAGTGGGTGCTAAAAATTGTACACCTATTTTAAGAAAAAGAAAGGTAGTAACATGGTAATAATTAAGTCATATTTGATTTCTGCAATTACAAGATACATGAGCTACAACACACGAGATGACAAATGTTACTGGTGATTATTGAGCATTACCATTTTAATGTATTTTTCCCTTTCTTAAAAAGTATACACATTTTTGGGGCACCCTCAATGTTTGATTAACTGTTAGTAGCAACAACTAGAAAAGCATTCACCTCCACTTGGTGTAGGCTCATTTATGCTCGGAACTTTGTAAAAAACAGAAAAACAGCACGTTTCTTTACACACAGCACTAGACTGTCAGCTCCATAAAGGTCGGTCCCCACATGCTGCGTTCACCGTTGCATTTCCAGAATTGAGAGCAGTGCCTGGTACTCCAGGCCTAGACACACTTAGGGACGGGGAGGGAGAAGAAGAGTTTGCTGGAGGCAGAGTTAAACACACTGAGTTAGCTTTTCAGCTGCCATTTCTTCCAATGAGGCTCACACATTATCAGTCAAACCACACCCAGGCATTCTTCTGTCTTCAGGGCAGCCTTAGACATTCAACTGTGGACCAAAAGTCTTTGTTATAAATGTGCTGGGGGTAGTTGAACAGGTGGGAACCGCAGGTGAGTGTCAGTGGCTTGATCTCATTTGCACCCGTGGATAACCCTAAATTTATTTTCAAAGAGCTCCTCATCCATGGGACGTGCTATGACAACTATGGACTCAAAACCTAATTAAGAAAACAAGATAGGTGATCATCTCCCCCCAAATTTACCCAAACTCCCGCTAACCTGACAAACTATGCCTTGTCCTCATAACTACCCTCTGTTTCAGAAACAAACCATGTCTCCAGTACAAGTCAGCTAGCACTTTTTGGTGCGTTTCCTTGACACCAAATCACTACCCCCAGGGCCTCTCCTCTCCTCTTACAGATGAAAACCTAGTGGTTTGAAGTCTCTAGAGAGACTGACCGTTCCTCACAGGCCAGGCTCATAGTTAAGTGATTTTTGTATTCTGCCTTCATGCCAACGCCTTGACAGTAGAAACCCCCAAAATACGGTGAATATGAGAAGTGATGAAAGAATTATAAACACATTCAAAATTTTTCTGAACACTCATTAGATTTGGAAAATGATGACTATACATTGGTCAAATCACTCACCAGCTCATTTACTTTGGACTAATCACTTGTTTTGTGTTTCACTCTTGTATGTAAAAAAATAGCTATAAAAGTTGTTCTAAGGATTGTAAAGAGACACACAAAAATGTTATGATTCAAAATGTAGAAAATGAATGATTAATTCATAATAGAAAGGTCCTTATCCCACCAAAAAAAATGTCTTCACCGTGCCAACTTTGTGCATTACCTGCTCAGAATGCCTGAAGAAATCTGCTAGAAGTTTCTTCTTTTTAGCCATATCAAGACCAAATGAAGCAGCTTAACCAGAGTACACAGGTTATTAGTATAGAAATATCCTGGTCATTAGAAAGCTTCAGAGTCAGGACATGAAACTAAGTTACAGGAACAGAGACAAGAATTGCCTAACTTGGGAGGAAACGGGTACCCAAGTTTAGCGGCCAAAATTGTGGGACTGGTTATCAGTATTCAACCTGTCCATCAGCTTCCAACTTCTCCTTCCCCAGCTCCATAAAAAATCCTAACGCCATGACCCAAAGACCTAAAAAAAAGGGGGTATGGCAAAATTATCCCAATCATAGCCAAGTTGCTTTTAGTTTTTTACTTTTGTATTAACAGAGGAATCTTACTGTACACAGTCTCATAAACTAGTTTATAATCGTCATACTGTCTTTTCCTTTGTTGAATAACTGGATAAGATGTGAAAGAAACAAAATAAAAATAATCAAAATACTCCACGTTTTGTTAAACTTAGCTGAGTCTATCTTTAGAAATAATCTATTGAACATGGATGTGTTACTTGGAGTGATACAACATAAGCCCATGCAAATTGTAGGTCAGCTATGTCAAGTTTATTTAAGAATGTTAGAATCTATTGTTTAAAGTGTCTATAATCTGTGCAAAAGTTCAATTACTTGGGTCTTAAAAATTACAGTAGAACCTCTGTTAAGTTTATGCCCTAGGGTCTGTAACAAACTGGTCGACATAGGAACTAGGCCTACTGTGCTGCTATATCCGTGTGGCGTATACACTGTCTATGAAAATTAGCTGAACTTGATGATGTGGTCAATGTAGAAAGGTGGCCAACTATGGAAGTTCTGCTGTATCTAGAGAGTTTTTCTGCCAAAATGAAGTGAAATGATTAGTCAGACATATTAGAATTTAGTCCAAATTTACATATGCAGTAAATAGTTTACATATTAAATGTCTTGATATGTATTAGAATGTTAGATACTATTACCTCTGGAAGTGGTGTTATAATGTATTGCCTTCTACATCCATTTTTTCCTAATCAATGAAAACTTTTCTATTTATGATCGCTTAATCAAAACAAATAACATAGCAATATAAAGATGATCACTGATGCTTATACACTTATAGATCAATTAAAGGCTTTGTTTATTAAGAATGTCTAGCATGTTTGGCGATGTACAGATATCTCCGCTGATCAATGATATCAACCAAAATTGGAGCCAGGGAAACATTTTCATGGAAAGGAAATTTTTAAGACAAGTGTTTCTGTTGGAGGAGAGGATTCTTCTTTATACAAATTTGCAAAAGGCAACTGCAGAGGCAGTTCCTCTGCCATTCCTTGGAATTTGACATAAATGAGAACTGTCCCATTCTTTTAAGGAATTAATTTTTCTTTATCTAAAAATTATCAAATGTCTAATGTTTTAGAGTCTAAGTCAAATATGTACATATTCTTGTGTCATATGCGTATTAAATTTGAAATTTATTGGCTTTAATTCTACCAAAAAAATAAGGAATCCATAGGTTTGCCTTCCTTCTCCTAAACAGACTCTCAATTTTCCTGTCTTGTCCAGACATTCATTATAGTAAATTCGCATCTAAATATGGCCTATGTGATCCTGAGTAAATCTGCATTGTTTGAAATTTTTCAAAACCATATTTTCATTATATTTATTGATTTTACTTGTTATCAGCAAGATTAATACATCCTTTCAAAATTTTAATCCTTGGCTGGGCATGGTAGCTCATGTCTATAATTCCAGCACTTTGGGAGGCTGAAGTGGGAGGATCACTTGAGGCCAGGAGTCGGAGACCAGCCTGAGCAAGAGTCAGCTTCTATCTCTACTAAAAAAAAAAAAAAATAGAAAAGTCAGCCAGACATGGTGGCATGCACCAGCAGTTCCAGGTGCTCAGGAGGCTGAGACAGGCTTGCTGGAACCCAGGAGTTTGAGGTTGCTGTGAGCTCTGACGATGACACTGCACTCTAAAATAATGATATTCCTATTTTTAAATAAACAGTTTTATCCCAATTAGGGCTGAGTTTCAGGAAGTTAATTTTTTTTAAAAAGGATTGATTTTGTACATAGAACATTTTATAATATTTCTTCTGGAAGTGTTAGGTAGTGATAATCCGTCCTTTAATTATTTTCAAGATGAGACAGAACAAAAATAAGGGAAGGGGTTATTTGCATTTCTCCAAGATCACCCTGGGAATGTGGGACAATCTGTTCTCCTATGTATTCATATTATAAGGCAGGTGGTCTCAGGCAAGCTCTTACACACACATATGTGGCTCCCCCTCACCCATACCTATACTCCTCACAGGGAAATCTCTATATAGAAGTGTTCTCCAGTAAACTTCCTATTTTAGAATTAACTACATAATAGGGCTTATGTCTGAAATTTTCCCTTGGAGGGTGGGATAGGTTTGTATAGAGACTGCTAAATCCAACTTTATTGCTATGTGGGCATGAATGTTAGGAAACGCTGTGGAGAAAATTTAGGGAAGCCTCAACCTTTCTTCTGCGATCCATACCTTCTCCCATAATCATTCCCAGAATCAATCACTGTCTTTCTCACTTTCTGCATCGCCCCCCACCCCGATTCCTCCGCAAACTCGACTCGGCTCTCCCTGGCCATGGAGGGCATTCCTATATAATGTTAAAATTCAACAGCAGCTTCTGCCTTCTTGTTACCTGCACATATTTGCAATTCTTACCATGATCAGACTGACCAAGCATGGCTTCCAATCTAGAACCTTTTTATTTGATCTAATTCAAGACCACACATCTGAGAATCGAAAGTAAACACTGAGACTGACCAAAAAGGAAACATTGTTACCATCCATGTAGCAGGTGCACACTCACTGACAACCCTGAGACAGGGAGAATCATCTCCCTGGAGAAACGTCCTGTGGATTCAGGTCTTCAGTGCCCTTTCAACCGATATTCACATGATTTTCACTCGTTCTGACATTATAGAGAAAAGCTCGGGAGAGCTAGGAGAAGTAAATGTGGGGGAGGGGTAGCCATCTCCACTCGCACCATAATGGAAGAAAAATGACAGCCGAGTTCGGTTTAGCTGGAATGTAACAAATCCACAGCTTTATCACCCTGGAAGCACATTTTGACATAATAACAAACCACTGAGAAAGAACAACTTTTATCTAGGTCGGAATGACAGACTCCCAAGTGTTAGGGAGCTTAGGGGAACTACAGTCTGAAACATCAAGAAGGCTGCAATCTCTACAGAGATTTTCATCAAGTCTCCATTGCCTAATAGTTTTCATCCCATACATTGTAATTACTCCACTGGCTTACAATGGCACAGCATTTTGATTTCAGAGCCTACCAAAATAAAATAAGCTACATTTTATGACGGCTACGTTTATAATAAGATGCAGATGGTAAAGGAAACAGATGCCTCTGACATCATCTCCCATTTGCTTTCAACTTTTGCAGACACTGGCAGTCTGTAAACTCATTCAAAGGGATGCAAGATAAATCAGGCAGTTTTCCAATTCTGTTTCTAGTCTAAAAAAACACTGGCAACAGTCACACTGCTTTCTTTGAGTCATACAGTGTTAATCCCACAAAAATAAATTTGATTCTAAGTCTGTTTTAGTCTTTAATGAAAAATTAATCATGTGGGGGAAAAATCCCCGCAAATATTGGGGGTTTAGCAATTAGTAACTACTGATTGTTTTGTGTGACAGTGACAGGAAGGATAGGATGGCAGTGGTAAGATGGGGAAGAGCTGTAGCTTCAGGGAGGCAGAAAAGAGTTTAAAACAAACATGTCTAAAATAACCTATCAGCCCTCAGTACTCAGATTGTTCAGAGACTTATTCCTTATTATTTTTAAATAAGAAACTTTAAATAGGCTTTTCAGGTCAGTGTTTCTGACCTCAAAAAAGAAAGAATATTTAGTCTGTACTTCAATCTGGATTGTCCAGAAGAAATTCTATAATTCTGATAGGAGCTTTCACCATTTCCCCAGTGATATCACTGAATGTTACACACAGTAAAAGAAATTCTTCTTCTTTGTGCAAGGTGAGTGTGTCAGAAGACCTTTTGAAAAAGATAAGGAACTTTTGTATTCCATCTTGAAAGCAAAAGATGCTTGGGGTAAAGCAGGAATTCCAAGGCCTTTCGCAGTGTCTGAGGTCCCAAGATAGATCAGCACAGCTACGGATGAAGAAGAGTCAGACAAAAACCTTTACAATCGTCCCATCTCCCCTGACCCCCAAGACGTGACTTCATCTACACCTGTGTAGCAGAAACATTTTAGCAGAAAACAACTTAGAAACAAGGCAAAGAAAATGATGACACAAAAATAAATCCTGCTAGGCCAAATATAGTGCCAATTTTTAAAATAATCTCTGTGCAAATAACAGACCGCACACACACATACAGACACACACACACACACACACACAGAGAGAGAGTACAAGAATAAACAAACTCTTCTAATCTGTATCCACAAAGTAGGTTGAGAAGTATTAGTGCAAATTTCTGCTGACCTGCAGCATTTAGTCCATAAACTTTGGATATCCTAGACGATCCATCAGTGTCCAACAGATGTTTTCAATCAGTTTAATTTCATCTCTAGGCAAATTTTGTTTCCAAACGTTAGTATTAGTGGGCGATATTTCCCCTTCATAAGGAAGGTAAAAAAGGTTTGTGGAAGTGGCAAACAATATTTGGTTTAGACTAGCAGGAGACAAAGGAATTCCAAGAAAGGCAAAAATTCTTTCAGTGGTTTTCTGAGGAAAATGCACAATATCTTCAAACTTGACCAGCTGGTAGCTGGAAGGCAGCAAGTCTGCATTGATTCTCAGAGCCGCTGCTGTGTTTGCCAGCCACAAATGAGACAACAGGGAGACTGCGCTGGATTTGGATTTTGATAATTCTTTCCTCAATGATTCATACTCGAAAGCATAGCCCGAATTTAAGTTACATTTGCCTTCTCCTTCAATTTTAAACAATTTTGCTAAGTGCTCCGGTACATTCTTCAAAGAGTAAAGACTTGGCTTACTACTGTACAGCATTGAATAAATCCATGACCGAGGGTCTCTTACTATATACAATGCCCTCATCGAAGTCCCTAAAACTTCCTGGAAAAACTGAAGCTTTAAAGTCCAGCTCCCACTGCTCAAACTGAGCACAGGACGTGCACTTGGGTAATAGACCAGGTGTCTCCTCAAAGCCCTAATATATTCAGCGTCTCTGTCAAAGGCGCCTTTCATTCTATTTCTTTGTTCTGGCAAAGACTCTCTCCTTCTCGAGTTTCGTTTTTTGTCCTTATTCATTGTAAAATATTGGGCCAGTTTACCCCTACTGGGTTCATGGAGGTGGATATTTTGCAAATGCAGTTTTGTGTCCTGAACTAAAGATTGCAACCAGCCTCGGAGTAAGCGAAAATGCCCACTGTGGACATCTGACACCTTCCATTCACAGGCATCTACGAATGAGTCAATTTCAAATTCAGTCTCAGGGATATCAATGTAGGCTGTAGGAACCCTGATGTAGAGAAAGTCACTACTGTTGAAAAACAGCTGCTTGAGAATTTCAGCTCCTGAACCAGGCAGTGAGGTAATAACAACATCGGGAAGGTCTCTGTGGTGCCCTTCTGAAGACAAAGCCTTCTTGCTTCCCGTGGCTTCTGTCCTCGTCCATTTTGCACAAATGGGCTGCGTGCAAGTGCTCCACACGTCCAGCAGCTCAATAAACCATAAGGCAACAACAAGTATTAGTATCCATCGCATTAACTTTCGAAAAGAAAGGTAAAATCGCCATTGGAAAGTTAAAATCACCAGGCTAATGCACAAGATTAATCCAACCGCTATATTAACTTTAAATCCAAAGGGGAAAATGACTCTATCATGTCTTACAGGCTTTACTATTGCTTGAGTGCCCAAACCAAATCGAGTTATTTGGCCCTGATCAGCCACATTGGCAAAACCACCAAACCCCAGGTAATTGAATCTTGTTTTCAGGTTATGGTAATCGGTTACAATGGAAACAACATGTTCAGTATTATTGACGTTGAGGGAAATCTGAAGCCCAGAATTAGAATTATCAATGAATCTGCAGCTGGACACATTGACATAGGGCCCATAAAAGACATAGGCAATTCTTGTGATTGTGGATTCCATCTGAAATGTAACATTAACGAATTGAGTCCATCGCTTCTTAAATTCAGCAGCTTGCTCTGCTTCCTGTATACTGGCCATGGGACTGTTGCCATGGTGATCAAACCAAAACATCTTGTAGTGGGCATCCCACACGTCCATCATGGCGCCGTTATACCTGTTCATAAACCTGTATGGGATGTATTTAAAGTCGATATCCAGATTATGAAAGAAGGCACTGACAGAATTGATTGGGGAATCTTCTTGTCTCTCAATGTGATCAACAACTAGCAGAGTTTGAGAATTTAAGAGCAGCAAAGCACGGTACACACTCTTTAGTCTCATTGACGCAGAATATGCAGACACTGCTTCCCCACTCACAAATACCATTTCCCCGTGTTGTGAGGCAGTGATGATCTCCCCAGCTGCGTCACCAACTTCCTCACTGGTCCACTTGAGCCACTGTGCACATTCTCCCAGTTGACCTTCCCAAGGCTTATTACATTGGCTTGAGGGTGATGGAGCAAACACCAGTACATTGTTGAGGTGGCTCAGCTTGGGCCCATAGAGAGCTTCAGACACGAATACTTGCCCATTGGGGGCAAAAGTAAATGAGTTCTGATCTGGATGTTCGTGTCCTGGGTTAAAGCTTCTCCACCCATCAATCCAGGAGTACGGCTGAAAGTGAACTATGTCATACACAGCTCGTCCCCCTAGTTTCCCAGATTTAAAAGACACAAAGGTATTGGTCTGTGTGTTTGGCAGCCCCGCCCCATAAGTGACAACACCCCAGTTAGGGAATGTGTACAGCTTTGCAGTACCATATTCAGCAGGAGGCTGTGGGGTGAGCTGGGGGTCGTACCAGATATATTCAGTGTGAAGAGTGCTCCATCTCTGTGCAGTTGAAGGAACCATTGGTCCGTCTTTAGGCCGGTGCTTTCTAATTTGCTGAGCCAGCCAATTTCCAGCTCCATTCTTTAAGATGAACTTATCCAAGAAAACTAGTTGGCTCTCTGGACCATAAAACCAATTATAATTGGAATCTGCTATACCCACGGTTCTTTGAAAGCCTGGTAGAAGTGTGGCATAATAAAACCAAAAGTGCATTTTTAACCAGTTATTCTCAAAGTTATTGATCTTAAAATGTCGTTGGGCCAGAAAAACATACTGTGTGACTGACTTAGCCGTGTAGCTCCCATAGGCCACGCCTTCATCCAAAGACCCATCAACAATATGATTCAATAGAAACATCGTCTTTTCCATCACATCTACTACAACCTGTTTCCACAGATTTGCTTTAGATTCTTTATCTACCCCAGTCACCAAGGCCCCTGTGAGTAATGCTATCATATTAGTTGCTTGGTGGTTATGGAGAAGCTGTTTGCCCCATGGGCGGATTTTAGAGTACTCGTACATTTCCTCAGTAATAATCCATATTTTTTCCAGGTATTTTTGTCTTCGATGATTATCTAATAAGTTATATAAAAAGTCAAAGGCAGTGGCAAAACCGGTTAGGGAATGGCCAATTGGAACCTCATCCCCTGGTGCATTCTCCACTAGCCAGTCTTTGTAGCCCACCATCCTGTCCATATATTCCAAGACAAATTCAAAGGCAACTTTGTCTTCTGGGCATAACAAACAGTACAATGCTAAAGGAGGCAGATTGTTACCATAAATTTCATTCCACTTGGCAGCAAAATCAGCATGCTTGGATGGAGGTAGGTAGTATGCCGGGTTGGACAGCATAACTGTCACTGCGTTTCTGATAGCTCTAAAAAGATGCAAATGGCTTGTGTGAGAGCATTGTCTCATTACTTGGATGTCTCCAGCATCAAAATATAAACTTGGATGAAGCATGTTTTTCTTCAGCTTTTGGTTAGGTCTGAAATCTTGTACTTTCTGCGTTTTAAACTGCTCTTCATCATCTGTGAAAACTACCCATTCCGAGTAATTGCTCACAGATTCCTCAAAAGTAGAAAAACCAAACATCAATAATGCTAAGACTAGGAAATGTCCTGTAAGCATCAACGCCATGATCCATGGGGTGCCCCTTTCCTTAGGCATACACGTCAAACACAGAGCTTAATGCGTCTCCCATCTGCTAATTACAAGACATACATTAAAGCCTGGACAAAACAAAGAATGCAGATCGCATACGCTGAGCAATCCTGCTGACGTTCAGCTCATTCTAATCAAGCGCAGTTGCCAAGAGGAGAAAACTTACACTGTGTATCTGCGTCCCTGCTGCTGCTTTGCTTCCAGTAAAACTTCAGGGAATTTTAAGGTCTCTAGTTTCTCCATAATGCACAGGCTACAGTAGTACAGTTAAAAAATATTATGGATTCAGCTTTACTTCCTTTAAATAAATCTTTTTAACATGAAGAGTCAAAATACACACTGTAAAAAAGAGAAAAATCACTCCAAAATTCAAAATCAGAGGTCATTCCTAGCATAAAGAAAACCACCAGCATAAATCAACCATGGATGATGCATTTGGATGTGTTTGCCAGAAAAGATGAGGAAGGACTGACATTCGTGGAGGGAGTGAGCTCAGCTGTGCTGCTGTCTGATCTTTATACTTCTTGTTTCATAAATGTTTTCTTCTTCCATTTTTTGAGAGAAAAACATCCTCAACAAGTGCTCAAAGTCCTACTTGGTTTCAAAAAAAGAAAACAGAACTCCTGCCCTCATTTCAAATCTGTCTTTTGTAGGCTTGCTCATCAGCCTGTTAGGACCCAGAAAGCATTTTCTCGTCTTCTTTTTATCAGCTTCATCTGTACAACTATAAAAATCTAATCTCTTCAGCCACCTAGTTGTTTCTCTTCCAATCATGAAGTAACCACCAACCGGGAAAGAAAACTCCCCTTTCACCAACAGTGACGTCTCTTTTCTGCTCCTTTTTCATGACACTCCTTTCTGGGGGGGAAAAAACAGAACAAAGAAATTCTCTGAGGCTACAGGTATGCTGGCAGTGCACATAAACCAATGCCTGAAATATTCTACAGTTCTGTAGAATTTTAGGATCCCAGTGAAATCTGACATTACATAAAATCGAAATTAGCTCAAAGGATTGTTGTACGACAGTTTTCAATGCCCATATCTGGATCTCAATCAATGTTAGCAGATGCCAAGCGACTGCACGATGTCAATCTCCTGACAGTATTCACATTTTAATGGTGGCTTGTGTTGGTCACTTAAAAATGTTTTGATTCACACGCAGTTCACACCAAGATGAGTCTTGTGTATTTCTTAGGTCGTGTTACAAAAGACTCAGGAACAAAAAAAAAAAAGTAAAAGCAGAAAGGACCTGTCTTTTTTCTCCGGTGGAAAGTCTGCTTTCTTAGAATCAGAAGGCATGTTCATAATGACAACAAATGAGACCAGTCACTTGTCTCAGAGGAGAAATCACGACAATGTGTCCGGGCAGAGGAGCAGCAGCTCCCCGCAGCCTCTCACCTGTAGCCTCCTCCAAACGTCCCTCAGAGGCGCCGCCAGAGGGAGCTCAGACCCAGACTTAAGGAGCAGCCTCTCCTTCGCCCGTCCCCGGTTTTGAAGAACCTAAGCAAGTTTCAGTCTTGGACAAGTCTCCTCTCTGCAGGAAACATTAACGCTAGGAGTTTCCTGATCCGCCCTGCCTGTTGCATTTTTTCATTCGTGTCCTACCAACATGCTTCCCCGTCCTCCGCTCCCCCCTCCCCGACCTACGGCCGTGGTTACAGGTTGAAAACCCCCTGTACGTCCAAGTCCGCTTACCTGAGCCTGTTCCCGACGGGGTCTTCGGGCTACGACGGGCCCCAGGAGAGGCGGGGGGGGGAGAGTTCCAGAAAACTGCTCTGCACTGAAACCAGGCCCCCGAGGGCCCCGCAGGGATCCCCGCACCTTGGCGGCGTCCTCCGCACCCCAACAGGCGCTACACCCCTCTTTTTGCTCGGTCTCAGCCGCGCCAGGACCCGTGCCGCACCGCCCGAACACACCCGCCCCCTACAACGCCAGATGTTTGCGGGGGCAACCTCCGACTGCGGGAAGCAAATCCGCAGGCAGCGGGCTCTCTTCGGGCCGCCGTGTCCAGCGGAGTCCCCGCGTCCCCAGGCCGCGATGCCGCCGCAGCCGCCGCTCCTCTGTGCCAGCTCCGCGGCCTGGGGAGGGCGAGAGACCGCGACGCGGACCGGCGGGCCGGGGGCGGGGCGGGAACGGTTTGGGGCGGGGCTTGGGCGGAGACGGGGCGGGGCCTGGGGAGGGCGAGAGCCGGAGGCGAGGGCAGGCGGCAGGGGGGGCGGGGACATGGGCGGGGCCTTGGGGGAGAGGAGCGCGAGCGACCCGGGCGGGGCCGGCGCCCCCGGGATTCCGAAGGGAGGAGGTTGGGGCCCGAGAGTTCCCGGCTGCCGGGGGCTGCAGTGCGTTCCGGACTAGTGGACCTGGAAGAGGGGAAGTTTGGAAATGCGAGCCCAGACCTCCCTCGGCCGGCGTTAGTTAAAACCTTTTCGTTATAGGAAAAGGACAACTGTAAGAGGACCAGGGTGGGGAGGAAGAGAGGGATATGGGGGTGATCGCAAATGACAGGAGAAGCCGGGGTGGGTGCGGATGCGGAATTGCGCTTTAGAGAAAAGCGAGCGTGCTTGGGGAGAGAAGAAGGCGCACTCCCTTGGAATTGAGGTGGCTGTCATTTACAGACAAATTCAGAATAAAGGATTAATCTATGAGAACAACTTCAGTAGCCCAGATGCTCATAAAGGTCAGGAGCAAACAGCAAAAACTAACCAGCTTTACTGAGTAAAAATCATTTCTGCAGCAGTCTAATCAGGGAAAGGTAAGGGAGAAATGGGTGGACGGAGCCTCTTGTTACAAAAATGAAAACTGGCTTTCAGTAAAGACCTGCAGAGGGGCAGGAGAAGGCGGTGCCCTGGGACCCCCTCCCCGTTCCCCGTGAGAATCGCCGTGGGACCCGGTGCGTGCGATTCCGGGTTTGTTAATCCTAGAGCAGGCTGTGCTTGCTGTTGCACGGGGCATGTGGTACTTCCCACGGATAGCTGCGATTACACTTGGACATGAGCCACCTCAACCTGTGACGTTTCATATCCCAAGTAGTAACTGAAATATCAAGCTTCACAAACGTACAGTTCCACCATGTGTGACATGCTCCGTCTCCTCCTATGCCATACTGTTTGGGTAATATTTAAGAAGATGTATTAATTTTTTTTTAACTGAGTCTTGCTTATGTCCCTTCCTGGTAAAGATGAAAGAGTAGGCCATTGCTAGCAGAATGAATTTCAAATAATTTGACTAAGATGTGAAAAGTGGCCTTGGCCTGTTCATCATCCTTTCACTTCATCCTGGGGGGATCTTTAGCCCAGTCCACTGGCCAAACTTGCCTTTGCTCTGGCCCTCCAGTAACTGTGCTGTTACCTTCCTTCCATCACAGGGTCCTTTACCAACCAGCTCAAGCTTCTAGGTAAAGTTTTCTATTAAATTTCTGTTCCTGTCCTAGTCTCAGCTCAGATGCTTGAGTTGTTCTGTAGATAATTTGTGAGTTTCCTGACCCAGGCAGTGTTATACGAGCACCATGCTGTTTGTGTCTACACTCAGCCCTTCCATGGTAGGTACTATGCTTACTGTGACACCTGGCTGACTCCCACTCTAAACAACTTGAGTCATGAGTACTACTCAGTCTCCTCCGTATGGACTATATTAGTGTTTGAAATGAGTTGAGCCTTTACCAGTTGGGCTCACGTAGAGGCCTGTCTTCTCGTCTGAGGTTCATTCCAAAAGGAGGGTCCTCATCTGAGCTGTGAAGTCTGGAATGTTCTACTCCATGGCTCCTGATAGAAACAGATGATTCATGGCCGCTGTACTCATTTAGAGGAGAGTGGAGTTGGGGGAGAGAGAGGCCCAACTACAGGTCTTTCTACAGTTTCTGCAGAGAAGAGCCAAGGAATTAGTGTTTAGTAAACACAGTGAATATGGAGACCATTTCTGAGAACCAAATGTGTGGGTGAGGCTATTTCATTCCTTGGATACCACGTCTCATGCTGGGAAGGCCAGGCAATTTAAGTATTTGTGCATGAACACCAACATCAGCCAGGCCAGTATTTTAACTTGCAGCCTATAATTATTTTAACATCAGTGTGATCATTTTCACTTTACAGATGAATGAATTCAGGTATAGATGCGTCTTTTCCCTTCTGCCTCGTGGGTCTATACCGAAGCTCTGGGGAAGCAGCTCCCCTTGGCACTCTCAGAGGAGCTTTGGGGCTAATTCACTGCAAACAGGCATCTTTTCACAGTGGAGAAATGTGAGTGCATTAAAATAAAACAGGAGCTACAACCAAACAATTCAAATCATCGGCAGAAAGGGTGGTAGGTAAATGGCACTATTAAAAATGAAGATAGTCTTGTTTCCTGTGAACTAAAAATGGATAGTTCCAATTATTGTTCCTTCTACACATGAAGATGGTACGAAGTTAGCTAATTATAAATAATGCATCCAGCCATAGAAGGGATGAGCTATCTGCTATGTTATTGTACATTAAAAACCTTTATGAGTGTGGCAAGAGACACATATACCACAGCTGCTAAATTCAGAATCCTGAAGCAGTATCTTATTTTAATGCAAGTGAAGAACAGTTTGGTCTATTGCTCTGGGGATTTCCCTCTATATAAAAGGGTCTTAAATCTACATGAAATTTTACTCAGTGATATCAAAGCACTTATGAATATCTATTTTCCTTATATGCAATCTTTCAACCTGCTCCAGCCACCCAACTTGTAACAGAAACAATGGTTTCTAGTATAGATCCTCCAGAGAAGATGCCTCTCTCTTTCTCCCTCCCTAATCCCACCTTCCCTTCTTTTCCTTCCTTGCTTCTTCCATTTCACTCTATTTGTTACTGTAAAAAAAAAAAAATTCATTATCTCTCCCAGAGCCTGGCATTTTTTATTGAACATATGTTGAATTATTAACATGAATCATCACCCCCATTATGACAGAAGAGAAAAAGTTATAAAGTTCTAATATAGGTCCTCGAATTCTGAACAAAGTCAAACATGCTTTTTATCCACCTTCTTTGAAGCTTGTTACATAACTTGTAATTGAAACTATGTCTTGGGGTGACTTAATTCAAATAAAACCTGAGACTGGAAAGTCATAGAATATTGTAAGGAGGAATTCTGCATAAATGTTATGTTTTACGATGGGCAAATTCAAGTTCTGAGCCTTGGAACTTAAGGTAAATGTGTGCTATGTCGCCTTGCAGAACAATAAGATGCAATCAGTAGTCTCTAGCTTAAAATGTTATTTGTCTGTGATCAGTTATTCTGTAGACTTTTAATAAGTGGGGCAAAGATATCCAAGGACTGACCACATACATCCCTTCACACTGTGCAGGCATTGGAGTCTGGGAAGGGCTTTGTTATTCTCATAACACAGCCCTTCTTTGACATGGCTTTGGCTGTGATAGCTCAGATGCTGATTTCTTGAACCCCTTACTGGAGGCAGATGTATGCTATATTGATCCTCTAGCAATATTAGAACTAGTATCTGTCCACAAGTTAAGGGATATAGCAGCTGTGAATTTAGAAACAGACTCCAAACATAAGCTGCAAATTTTATTATACAATTGGCCAGCAGAAATAGGCCACAGCAATAATAAAGACAAAACCACAGAGTTACAGCAAGCAGCAGAATCTGGAAGTACTCTTTTTGCAATTGTTTTGAATACATAACATCTCAAATGACAGGGATTTTGCCTGCAGAGTTGCTAATGAAGATGTGGGTGAGAGTGTTCCTTGGGTTTGTTTATCCAGCTGTACAACTGTCAGTGTGACAGTAACTAGGTTTATAAAAACTTGAAAATACCAAAGCCAAATTCTGAGGAAAGGAGTTTCCCCATAAGTCTACTAAAGCCTTGAATTCATAAATGGGAAGCTTTATTGCTACTATATCTGCTTACATACAGTTTTGTTTTTGCTATGAAAGAAAATTTTAAACAAAGTGCAACTTGCAAAGGGATCACAGGATGGTTTCTCTGGGGTTCTTCCTCCTTCCCTTCCCTCTGTCCCTGCTCCACTTACACAAGTATAAAGTTTTCCTCTCAGCAGACATTTGGCAATGTCTGGAGAAATTTGGATTATCACAATTGATCTAGGGCTGGGGAGAGAGATTGCTGGAATCTAGTGGCTAGAGACCAAGGATGGTGTTAAAAATCCTGCAATGCACAGGAAAACCTCTCTTTCTCCACAAAACAAGAATTATTCACTCCAGAGCACCATACTACTGAGCTTGAGAAAATCTGGCCCAGCCCACTGACTATTACAATTGATTTTATGTGAATTGTTGATGGTTCAAATCTAGTCCTGTGCATCACCTGGACGTCCCTACCACTTCTGTGCAGTTTATTCCAGAGTCAGATGTTTTTGTTTTTTTTGTTTTTGTTTTTGTTTTTGTTTTTTTTTGAGACAGAGCCTCAAGCTATCCCCCTGGGTAGAGTGCCGTGGCATTACAGCTCACAGCAACCTCCAATTCCTGGGCTCAAGTGAGTCTCCTGCCTCTGCCTCCCAAGTAACTGGGACTACAGGCGCCCGCCACAACGCCCGGCCATTTTTTTGGTTGCAGCCATCATTGTTGTTTAGCGGGCCTGGGCTGGGGATTCGAACCTGCCACCTTACGTGTATGTGGCTGGCGCCTTAGCTGCTTGAGCCACAGGCGCTGAGCCGAGATGTTATGGTTTTGAAAGTATGTGTCCTTCCAAATTTCATGTGTCAGAACATAATATGACATGATAACATTAGGCAGTGGGTCCTTTGAGAACTGATTACTCAATCATGGGTAACCCTCAGGGGTTCTCTGCCCTCCTGAATGGGATTGGTGCCCTTACAAAAGAGAGGTTGAAGAAAGTGCCTGAGATCCTGTTTGCTCCTCTGTCTCAGTCTGTTTTGTGCTGCTATAACAGCAAATAACTGACCTGGTTAATTTATAAACAATAGAAATGTATTTCCTCACAGTGCTGGAGGCTAAGAAATTCAAGATCAGGGTGCAGGCAGGCTAGGGCCTGGTCTCGCTGTCTCAGAGATGATGTGTGAACAAGGCATCCCCCAGAGGGGTGGAACACAGTGTAACTCAAATAGCAGAAGAACAAGAGAGAGAGGGAAGACCCACTTCCTCAAGCCCTTTTCATACCAGCATCGATCCATTTCTCATGTCCTGAATATTTCCCCCGTTAATCCCTACCTCCCAATACTACTGCATTGAGAATTAAGTTTCTGAAACACGAATTGTGGGGAACATATTCACACCACAGCACTTTCCCTTCCATCTCTTGCTTGTGTGAGAACACAGTATTCATACCTTTTTTGCTCCTTCCACTGTTTGAGATGCAACAGGGTTGACTGTGTCGGAACCAGCTGGAAGAGTGAGCCTGCACTCGACAGAGACTCTCTTAGCACCTTGAACTTGCACTTTCCTGCCTCCAGAGTTGTAAGAAATAAATTTCTACTCTATATAAATTACTCTGTCTGTGGCATTTTAATAGGGCAGTGAGACAGACACCAGCTCTAACTTAAATTATTTGCAGGTAGCTTTCTGTTTACCTGGTGCTGGGTCTAGTTCTCTCACTTGACTAGGACACTCGTAAACCCACTGCCTCACTTCTTACAAAAACGTGCAGGCATAACTTACAGGAAGCCAATTTCTGTCATGTGATAGTTGGAATGATGTGACTTTAATGGTTATCAGAAATGCCCTTCTTATATTAAATGACAGCACACCCCCTACCTCCCAGGCCCCTACATACACGTCACCCAAGTTTATTATCTGATGTCTTTCCTCTAGGACAGTGTTTTTCATATTAAAATTATTAGTCCACCAACATCAAAATGTCCATGGTGCTGTTAATTTTCTCAAATTTATCCTGGTCATATAGACTAAGAATCTCAATATGTGACCTGGTAATCTGTACCTTAAAATGTCCTCAAGCACCTAGCATTGTTCTAAGATAATTCTTGTTCTTTTCTCCTACCCCACACACCTGCGTGTCTAGGTAACAGAACCATACTCAGGCTGGCAGTGTCTAGCTAGGGTTGTAGAACAATGATTTAGAGAACCTATTTTGTTGTTAGTTTGATTATTTTATATGTAAATTTTTGTTCACATAGGAGAAAGAGGTGGTAGACAGAGTTAAGCAATAAAGGTCACCAATTTATGAGACAAAAAAGAGAAAAAAATGAACACAACCTAGAAAAAACAATGAAACTTTCATTGCACACGTTTTTGGGCAAATTGATCACCTGACAGTTAGCAGAGCAGTCTGTTGCTCCCTAAACAATGCGAGTTTAGCAGGGAGCACATGCCACAGGCTCTCTTTGTGTAAGCCAGTAACTCTCCATCAGCCAGGATGGGCCCCCACCCCAGAGAGCTCCATCCCACACTATGTTCCTTTTTGTTCCTTTTTCCTCTAGAAAAGCCACTCTGAGGTCAGGTTCCTTTCCCCATCCAGCCAAGGTGGGGAGGCTTCTCCCTTTGCTTACGAGCATTTTTTTTTTTTTTTTGCAGTTTTTGGCTGGGGCCGAGTTTGAACCCACCACCTCCAGTATATGGGCCTGGCATCCTACTCCTTTGAGTCACAGGTGCCGCCCAATCCTTTTTCTTTTTCTCTAAGGATCAACTTTACCTGCTCCTTCTTGTGGATACAACTCAATATGGGTTTCCCTCAGTGCAAGTTTACATTGGCTTGATTCTGACATCAGGCAAAAATAAATTTTCCTTTGGGAAGTCCAACTCTCAAATTTTCAGAAAAGATGAAGGTCCAGCAGGGTCAGGGGTGAAGGAAGGTACTTTAGGATGACATCGTCTGACTATCACTACAGGAGCTGATAGCTGCAAGTCTGTGTATTGGATATCTTAGGAGAACAGAGATGACGTATACCTTAAAATTACATATTATAAAATGGTACTCACCAGAGGACTGTGCTTCCTCTGAAAGGCACATAGGAAACAGTGTATCTGGGCTCGGTGCCCATAGCACAGTTTTTAAGGCACCAGCCACATACACCATAAGGCTGTTGTGTTTGAACCCAGCCTGGGCCAGTTCAACAACAATGACAACTGCAACAAAAAATAGCCAGGCATTGTGGCGGGTGACTGTAGTCCCAGTTAATTGGGAGGTTGAGGCAAGAGAATCGCTTAAGCCCGAGTTGGAGGTTGCTGTGTCTGTGACACCATGGCACTCTACTGAGGGTGACATAGTGAGACTCTGTCTCAAACAAACAAACAAACAAAAAACAAACAGCGTATCTGATGGTGAGTAGTTGAGGTGGATTAGGGTAGTGGAAGGTAGGGTGGAAGGGTAGGTTTGAAAATGCCCCAGCCAAAAACTGCAAAAAAAAAAAAAAAAAAATTAACCAGGATTTGCCTATTAAAAATAAAAAATACGAGATCTAAGGCCCACTTGACGATAGGGTGCGGAGGGAAATACAAAAAAAAATCTGTATTTTTAAATGCCACTTATAACGCTGTGAAATTTTCCCTTAGAGAAAGTACCTTTTAAAATCTTGCTTTTGTTTTTGCAAATGCATATACATGGAAAAAGAATCCCTATTTACTAAATGGTGTTGGGAGAACTGGTTAACCATGTGCAGAAGACTGAAACTGGGCCCACATCTCTCACAACTTAGCAAAAATTAACTCATTCAGGATAAAATACTTAAATTTAATGAAATGATTAAAAACTCTAGGAGAAAGTGTGGCAAAAACTCTGGATGATAACGGCCTCAGAAGAGTTTTTATGAGGAAGACCCCTTGGCAACTGAAGGAACACCAACATAGAGAAACGGAGCAAGATCAAGTTAAAAAGCTTCTGTGCAGCTAAGACCACAACGATTAAAGCTAATAGACCCTCTTCAGAATGGCATAAGATATGTACACGCTGTGACTCTGACTAGATCTAGGGTTGACTAGATCTACAGAGAACTCAAACCAATCAACAAAGAAAGAGCAAACAATCCCATCTATCCCTGGGAAAGAAACTTAATCTGCACCTTCTCTGAAGAAGACAGACAACATGAAGAAATGATCATCGTCTCTAAACATCTGAGAAATGCAAATAACAACTCCCTTGAAATGCCACCAAATCTTACTAATCGCAGTAAGAATAGCCCACATCATGAAGTCCCAAAGCTGCAGATGCTGGTGTGGATGTGGAGAGAAGGGGATACTTTCACACCGTTGATGGTATTGAAAACTAATACGTCCTCTGTGGAAGGAAGTATGGAGAATCTTCAAAGTGGACCTTCCACTTGATCCTGTAATCCCATTACAAGGTATCTACCTAGAAGTGAAAAAAAAAAAATTACCATAAGGACATTTGCACTAGAATGTTTATCATTCAGTTCACGATTGCCAAGAGGTAGAACCAACACAAGTGCCCATCAACCCGTGAATGGATAAATACACTGTGCTGTATGTAGACCCATGAATGGATTCATAAACTGTGGCATATGTATTCCACGGGATACTATTTTGCCTAAACATGTGGAGACTTTACATCTTCTATATATACCTGAATGAAGTCAAAGAACATTCTCCTTAGTAAAGTATATCAAGAATGTAAAAGCGCGTATCCAATGACTTAATACTAATGTGAAGCTAGCAGTTGACTAGCTACATGGCTCCGTGGGAGAAAAACACAAGTAAATTCAAGTGGGAGGGAGGCAGGAGGTGACGGGTAAGCTCTCACCTAATGGGCACAATATAAGGGTATATGGCACACCCCTTGAGTGTGGGTGAAGGGCTCAACTACAACTCGGACTTTACTTAACAAATGCAAACAATATAACCTCATGTATAGTGCCCTCATATTAATCTGAAATTTTAAAAATAAATAAATAAAATACCGTGGACAGCCAACATCTCTCCAACCACCTGCCCTACCCAACCATCCCAATCCCTGGTAACCATCATGCTACTCTCTAGTTCTAGGAAATCAAATTTGTAAAATATATGTCTGCGCATTAGGTGGTGCTGCATTTGAAATATGCTCAGCTTATTTCACTGAGAAGTATGTTGTCTAGATTCATCCACTTGGTCACAAATGGCATAATTTCCTTTCTTCTTCTGATCGACTAGTGTTCCATTGTATATATACCCAACATTTTCTTTTCCTATTTATCCCTGTAGATTGATTCCAGGTTTGGCTGTTGTGTATAATGCTGTAACAAAAAGGGAAGTGTGGATTTCTCTTTGATGTACTGATTTCACCACAAAAAATAATGATGCAGGAGAATGCATATGTTAATTAGCTGGATTTAGTCCATCCGCAATTCGTCTATTTCAAAATTTAATATTGCACATTAATAAATATGTACCATTTTATGAGTCAATTTAAGAAATAATAAAAATATTTCCAGTTACTTATAATAGAGCATAAATTAGGTTCAGCTCCACAAAGCAGAGTACGATAGAGAGAGATGGGAAGAAAAAAAGTGTACTGGAGTGAAGCTACAGAGTTATTCATTCCAAGACAGTATAGGCAATGGCCATGTATAGCTGATGAAATTAAAATTAATTAAAATTAAATACAATTAACACCTTACCTCCTTAGTTGTGCCATTCACATTTCCAATGTTCAGTGATCACTGTGGTTAGTGGTTATGGTATTGAATAACACAGCTGTAGAGCACTTCCTCTGTTTTAGACAATTATACTGTGTTATGTTGCTGCAGAGAAAAGAGGAAAGCAGAGAAAGATGCCACCACCTTTATCCTGGGGCTCGTCAGTTAGAGGCCTACAGTATTTGGTAGGTGATTACCATACTGTCTTGATGATGTTGGTGACTCATCCTCATGATAAGAGCCGACACTGGAGCACGTACTGTGTGCAAAGCCTACTCTGAGCATGTTCCATGTAATTCTCCAAACAACATAAGTGCCAATCACAGAGCCACATTGTCCCCCCAATGGGGTGAAGTCAGTCAGTGGATGCTTGTCATGTGAAATGAGGGCCCCATGCACCCTGATAGTCTGGTTTTGCAAGGAAAAGCCACAAATCCGGACTTCTCTGGGAAACTATCTGACATTTACAATAAAAGGCCAAATAAAATATGCATGTGAGAAAGACTGAGATCAGAAACTTCGTGGTTTTGATTTTGATTGAGAAGCTGAATGCACAACAATAGATTTCCTGATTCTGCCTATGTTAGCTCAACGCCCTGGGAATTCAACTTGCCATTTTAATACTATCACATTAAAATGAGAAAAGTATTGTTTTTTCTTTTAAGTTATCTACTGCTATAATTCCTCTCGGTCTGGAACAGTCACAGACTGATGACGTATTCAAATAATCATATTTTTATCTGCAGAAATAGATTGAATTATATTTCCTTAATTAATTCAATAAATATTCACTGAGTGCTCAGTAATGCACGGTGCCAGACACAGAGAACCCTCAAGGGAAAAAACCTTCTCCAAATAGATCCTATAATCTTGTGGATAGAAAAGGCATAAAAGGCATGAATTATTATTCCATTTTTTCTGGTATTTTAATCATTACTTCGTCAGATTTAAATAGCTTTGAAGGCTCATCTATATCTTGGTTCCATTATTTTCTAAAGTACACTTATTTAAACTGATGAGGATGAAAGATTAGTAGTGACTCAGGAGCTTGGACAATAGATAGAAATCTTAATGTTGTGAGACATCTCTACGGTGTTTGCATTTTCTTCAGAGCCGCACCCCTTCTGTTACATGACCTGGAGTCCAGCCCAGCACAAAGCAAGCTGACCACGACTGCAGAAAGGAATCCTGGAACCTCTCTTGCTGTCATACCTCCAGAGTTCCCAGCACAGCTCGCCGGAGACTTCTTATAGACAATGAGAAAATTCAAAAACAATGGATGCGGTAGTTCAGCTATTTATCTATCAGCTCTTGGGGGTAAGACTGAGCCATTTTTAATGCAACTGGTCACAAAACAAACGGTGGAGAAGACTCATTACAAAAGAACAGGGTATGAGGTTGTCACATTCCTCACCTCGGCCCGGAGCTTTTTATCATGGGATTCATTCACACCCAAAATAAAGACAAAAATCATTTCTCTTCTTGGTAACTATTTTATAAATAATAAGTAGAAAAGATATGGACAGAATTTTGTTTTCCAAAAGTCGTGATGATAAGAATCCCCTAAGGTTCTTCATGATCCTCTGAGCAGGAAATGTAGACTACTTGGTTTGAGATCAAATCTAGAATTTGATGTTCTTAGCAAGTACAGCCAGTGGTTTTTATCACCTGAGAAGTTAAGGAAATACTAAAGTAAAAGAATAAAGAATTACTCTTTCCCTGTAAAGTATTACTCCCAACTACCTATTGCTATGTGTCTCCTAGGCTTTCTTCTGGGTCAGCTCTTATGGTTACCTGATGGATTTCAGAGTGAGATGGTCCTGAGTTTGAATTCAAGCCCTGACACTGTATCATAAATTACTAAGCACTGTTATACAAGTTACTTAACTTTTCTGAGTATCAGTGTCCTCTCCTGCAAAATAAGGCCAAATACTCCTGTGTAAGGCAGTTGAGACGTTCAGATGAGAAGCAGCAGGTACATTTCTCAGCACTGAGCTTGGGGATTGCTCAAGGAGAACTCTTTGTAGTTGACAAGTAATTGTGCATTGTTTATTTTATTAATCATGTGATGGATACATGGGTCACTATGAAAGTTTTGAGACAGAGTTTGTCAGGGGTCCTCAAACTTTTTAAACAGAGGGCCAGTTCACTGTCCCTCAGACCGTTGGAGGGCCGGACTGCAGGCCCTGGGATGAGTTGGTTGCTAAGCAGGACAGGCAGTGGTGGCAAAAACACCCAGTGGGCCGGATAAATGTCCTAGGCGGGAGGGATATGGCCCGTGGGCCGTAGTCTGAGGATGCCTGGATTATGTTATAGTCCGTTATTTCACTTCCAAGAAACACAGTTGACAGCATCCTTTTTGATTTGCCTGTGTAAGTTTCCCCTGGTCGGATTATCAGTGTTGCTGGGGCGGGGGGGGGGGCTTCCTTTGTTATTGTCCAGGAAGACTTTACGTTGCTGATTTTTGTGTATCTCAGAATTTTCATAATGACACACGTGTATGACTAACTCAATTTAGTATACTGAAATTTCCTATACTGAGGAAGAGGCATTTTAGGGTAGGAAATATGGTTAGAATAGCGTGACCAAAATAGTACACAGGTGTCTACTGACTTGCTTTCCGAAATTATCTAATTTAAAAAACTGTTAATATTTGAAGGAAACATTTATTGTTGGTTCCCTCGTTTTACTGGGGAAGAGTGTGAGCTGCAGCACAGCAAACTGATTTGTGTGATGTGTGAGAGACAGAGGGACGGCTGGGCCCGAACGCGGCTTCCTTCCTCCCCTCAGCAGCCCTGCCAAAGCTTTGTGGATCACGCTATTTGTCTGGAAGCACAGCCAACCGTACATATTTCAGGTTTGCTTCTTCTGATGTTAAAACAACTCATAAAATATATATTCTATGTGCAGCTTACATTAGAGCGGTTTTCAAAGAGTTTTCTAGGTTCTATTTGTACCAAAAATCTTTTAGGAGCATTTTAAAAAACCAGGTATCTGTGTCCATTAGGGATCCTTCTTGAACCAGACTGTTAATCAAGGCATAAAAATTTGCATTTTTATCAAGTTTACCAATGAAAGCTTGAGAAAGAGCTAATTAAACCATTCTGTCTTGAGGCCAAAATTATGCATTTTCTCTTTTGTCTGCCCATCAGTTCCAGCCAGAAGTTTAGGCCTCCGCTTTCTACTTAGTTCACTCATAGAACTGAACTGTGGTGGAATCAAATTAAGGGCAAATGTTTTGGTTATATAAAACTCTGTGAAATACATCTATAGACAACTCATTTCCAAACACAATTTATCTATGTTTATTTCAATTACAAGCATAATTCTTCTTCCAGAGATATTTTTCTGGAAAAAAAATATGTGTATGTATATATGAGATATGAGATACACACACACACACACACACACACACAACTGATAGAAAAAAAGAGGAAAGTTAGCTTTTAAAACAGTTTTGAAGAATGTTAACTGGAATATTAGTTATCTATGCTACATCACAAATGATGCTAGAACTTGGCAGCTGAAATAAGCAAACATTTATATTCTCACACAATTTCTAGAGACTAGCAATTAAAGAAACTTACCAGAATGTTTCTGTTCAAGGTCTCTGAGGAGGTTTAGTCAAGATGCTTATATTTTTACCATGTTACCTTAGGTGGGCAGTATGGTAAGGCCAGATGCAGATCAAGAGATAGGAAACTGGAAAGAGTTGGGCAGTCTTGTCGCCCTCACAGAAGGACAGAGCCCCCACCCTGTGTTGCACAAAGAAAGCACCGGGGGTCAGTCAGGAGGCAGTGGGAGAAAGGGGAATGGGGGGCAAGTGTCTTTAAAGTGGTTTCTGCAGTAAGCAACAGGTGAGGCGGTGTAAGCAGGCTTACCATCAGCCAGCTTGACTAAATTCAGTACCCCTCATCACAGGGATTGTCCCTGGTTCTCTGATACTGACCCTGGGCTGATTCCAGTGGGTGCACCATGACTTGGAGTATGAGAACCAAGGAGAGAAGGGGTTGGGATGTGGGCTTAGTTGGCTGCTCAAAAGGAAACTGTCTTCTAGCCAGGATCTCAAAATGGTCACAAAACCATTTTTTAAAAACTCTACTACAACTTGGCGTGGCTCCAGTCTCCAGAGGTCTTGAGTGGGGCTGGAAGATCTGCTTTCAAGAAGGATCACACAATGGCTGTTGGCACGAAACTTTAGTTCCTCATTGCTTGGACCTCTCCACAGGGTGGCTTGGTTATGCATACAACATGGCAGCTGAATTCCCAGTTCATTCCATTAAATCATCCATTAAAAATGTGTGACATTGGGGCTCAGCGCATTTCATGTTAATTCATTCCATTCTCCAACAAACATAACATTATTAAAGGTCATATGCCAAGCTCTGCGATTAGCATCAGTTACATAATAGTAACAAGAACATGGCCCCAGTTCTCATGGACTTTATGTTCTAGGGCAGGAAACAGAGTTCCACAGACAGAGTCACACTAATACATACATAATTAAAAATTGAATTACAGTGAAAAAAATTTGCCTAACACAATGAAAGTGGACAGGAAGTGTGGAGGAATTGTTAGAGGAAGCTGCCTGTTGAGGATGGAATTGATCTTTGAGCTAAAATCTGAACAAGCTGTGAAGGGATTGGAAATATCTGACCCTCTATAATCCATTAAAGTTTATACTATTCATTTAAAAAAATTAAAAATCTTGGGCAGTGCCTGTGGCTCAAAAGAGTAGGGTGCCAGCCCCATATACTGTAGATGATGGGTTCAAACCCAGCCCCAGCCCCAGCCAAAAACTGAAAAAAAAAAAAAAAATTAAAAATCTTAACTTATAAAGAGGTGATCAATGTTTTATTACTTTTGGAAAATATTTTCATCCTTTTAAATATCTTCAATATTTTTTACTCCACTGTCTCATTCATGGCCTTTTTATAAATGTTCTATTTTACTGGGCAAATATCATGGCTTCTTTCAGTGTACCTTCAGAATTTCTATAAAATAACCATGTAAAGAGTTACTAGCTTACAATGACAAGGTCCTTTTCCCCTGACTCCCCTGAGCTTTGCAGAACCTCATTTTTGCTTCTTGATAGCCATGGGGTGTGACCCTCTCTACTAGCCACAAGGAAAATATAGAAGAGAATTTTAGTTATACTGACCCGTTGACAATAATCTGCCTTTCTGAGGGTTAGGATACTTAGATGCGATGGTCCAGGCCTTGACTTGTGACCACTGACCTGCACCTTTTCTACAGTGCAACCCTTATGTATGATGATGTCTGGTTTTCAAAGCCTCAGCCTATAATTTGTTTTCAACAGCAAGGGGTTGGGAGAGTGACAAGTTTCATGTGGATAAGATAGCAGGTGCACATGCCTATAGTGGGAGGCAAGTAGGCAAGCACAAGAAAACAAGAAGAAATGTTTATCAGGATAGAAGGAAGCTTAGGATAATGTGATGTGGAGGAAAAGTGGAAATGTTAAACCGAGTAAGATTCAATACCTGGGGTAAAAATCAACTCCATTTTGCTCCAGGCAGTGCCATCCTGTATTAGCTTTCCCGGCACAATTATTAGAAGCACTCCCAGTCAGTGTTGAAAATCTCCTGGCATGGAAGATACATTTTATGATCACCCTATTTGTGTTAAAATACTTTGGTCTTTCCCTTAACAACAATAGGAAATTAAGAGTTTTAAACATAGGTAACATGAGTATCACATTTGAGTTTTCTACGTATTTCTCTGGCTATTAATGAGTAGAACAAGTCAGCAAGTAGTGTATAGGGCCCCAGTTAGTCTGTTGCTATGGTTCTGGCAAGATGTGGCAGCGGGGATGGACGGCTGGGGCCCCATTCCAGAAATGGGCTGTCAACCATGCGCTGCAGTCATTCTGCGAATCTCTCCTCGCTGTAAAAGCATCTCCATTCTCTTCTAATCTAGGACCACCCTTCCACTCCCAAGCATCTTTCTCCTTACTCTCAGAGGGACAGAGGGAGAAATTGTTCTTTCTATTCTTGAAAATTTAAATATATAAGCCACTGCAGTGGCCTTAGAAATAGCTGTACTATGATATATATATATATATATATATATATATATATATATATATACACACACACACACACATATATCAGTAGACAGGCTATCCTCCTGTTAGGCTATCAGACTTGCAAATCTCTCTACTTCTGCACAAAGCTCCTCTTGTTCACAGATCACACTATGCAAAGTCTCATGACCACTACCTGAATAAGCCACCTCTGATTTTGATCCTGAAAATTATCCTCTCTCCTCCACACAGCACTGGATGCCTTGGTTTTCTCACCCATTACACGTGTAACTCAGTCCATTTTGGTGTCCTCTGTCACCATTTCCTGAAAAGACTCTCTCTGAGGACAACCGTGTGGTCTCTTTCACCGAACCCAATAGGTTTTTTCCCAAATCTCATCTTTCTTGAGACCGTGATGTTGCCATTCACTGTTTCCATGAAACCATCATTTACACCAGAGTCTGAAGACAAAATTTTCTTCTTTTTTCTCTATGTTGTTAGCTGTATTACATATGTGCATTGGAACCCCAGAGAGCCTCAAAGTTCCTGGACCCTCTCTCCACTCTTGCTGTACCCTTCCACCATTAAATTCTTATGTCTTTAATAGTCATCCACACATTGTTCATTTGGACATTTACATATCGAGATCAAGGTAATGGAACACCTTCATAAGTACCATTTGAGTCCCTCAAAAATGGAACTGAAATTTCACGGAGTCATGCTCAGACGTGTGTGCTCCACCTTCCTGATGTCTTCCATTTCCTTCCATTTCAAAGGAGCATTGTGCCGTCTACTCACATAAATCAGTGTGCCAGTCAACTTTCTGCTTTTGTCTCTCCATAGTTTATTTTTCACCAAGTTCTGTAAATTCTATTCCCCTGCATATCTAAAATAATGACATTTATTTTATTTTCTATAGTAGCAATAAGTTTTGTGGGTACAGTCATAGAGAAAGCAGATTATAAAGTCAATCCAAGATGAGGTTTTACTTTGCACACAGTCCAGGGAGGCTGTGGTATTTGCAGCAGTGCGATTGAAAAGATACATCATGAATCTAGCTGCACACAGGAGGAACTATGAATATAGCAAACTTATGTGTTACATTTCAGATGTGGCAGATGAATGCCCTTAGAAACAGCTGTACAAGGAAGTTGAAAGGAGAGGAGATGTTTTCAGGAAATAAGAATCTTTATCTTTTCTTATCCTTTCTTTCCTTTCTTTTTTTTTTATTTTTCATTTTAGCCAAGTTTCTGCAGTTTTAAAGGTACACAAGCAAACCAGAGGAAAAAATCCCTTGCCACCATAGAGACTTATCTTAGAGTAAAAACAGCATACAATAAATATGCATGCACAAGTGCATATCTCATATTATTAACACAGAGGATTACAAATAAGAAGATAATAAAAAGATTAAGTAGTAGCAGAGGCACTAGAATGCTAACCCCTTCTCTGAGGGAGCAATATTTGAGCAGAGACCAGGAGAAGTGTCAGAAGAAGACAAAAAAATTTCAGGTTGATGCACCAGCTGGTGCAAGGCCTGGAGACACGGGAGACCTTAGTGGGACTGAGATAAGACCAGGAAGCCAGCACACCTGGATGGCAGTTAGAGGATGTGGAGTGAGGATTTGGAGAGGCCACAGAGGACCGGATAATATTCCCTGGTAAAGATATTAGATTGTATCCTTGGTGTGATTCTTATTTCCTGAAAACATCTCCATCCTCTCCTTTCTCCTTTCAACATTATTAAAGAGCTTTGAGCAGAGGACTGCTAAGATCTTAAAACATTTCTTTAACAACCATGTGAAGAATAAACTATGATGAAAAAAGAGTGGTACCTGGAAAATCGGTAATTAGTGATTGTGTGTAATGAGAAGGTCCAGAGCATGGCATATGTAGGGCAGAGGGTACATTTATTGGAATGTGATGCTCAAGCTGCTGGGAGGCCACGGAAGGTTCATCCATCCAGATGTTTGCAGGAATTGTACGGAGTCTTCCACAGGTGAGGAGGAATCGGGGTGAAGGCCATAATGGCAGTCTGGAGGGGCAGAATGTGATAGGGTTGAAAAGCATAAGTTCAGGCAGTGCCTGTGGCTCAAAAGGGTAGGGCACCGGCCCCATATGCTGAAGGTTGAGGGTTCAAATCCAGCCCTGGCAAAAAACTGCAAAAAAAAAAAAGCATAAGTTCAAGGAGAAAGTTGTTTAGGAGACAATTCTAAAGCCAATCATAGACTCAGTAGCACTATTTCAGAACAAAATAGAAAGGAGAGGATATATAAGTAATGAATAATGTTGAAACATGATGAGTTCTGTCTCTTTAGAACACATGCTTCCCTGCTAAAGGGACAGAGAGAGTGACAGACAGAGAGAGAGAGAGAGAGGGAGAGAGAGTGACCTGGGGTTATTTAGATACTAAGAGCTGAGCCATAGGTTAAAAAGAATTCTAGTTATGTTACTGTTTTATCAAATACATGTACAAAATTTCACATTAAGTAGTATATTTAAATTATATTACAATTTTAGGTTTGTTTCCCATTAAAGAGAGAAAAAAGGAATCCTTACCTAAAAGAATCCTTAGTAAAAGATGTTGTGAATATTTGATAAATATTAGACTCAAAACATCAAAAATTTCAACTTTGTTTTCTTTAAAGATGATGCAAATATTTAGTTTTAATAACGGGTTTTATTCAGTAATAAATGCTACTTAAAAAATGGAGATTGAGCTTATATAGTTCAGTTTCCTTGTTTCTCTCACAGTTGATTTTAATATCACCCTTAATGCCATCTAAAGATATTCAGACATCATTAAAAAGGGAAAGAATATTAATTGTTGCAAAATAGTGTGAAGACCACAGAAATTTTCCTTAGTGTGGAAAGAAATTGGCTTGGCCTGCAGCCCGCCACCATCAAGGGCATTGAGAGAAGCTGGTGTTGGAGGTTACACCAAGCCATGCTCATCCTGATTCACCGAGCATCTGATGAGAGTCGCTATGTGGTGAGGTTAACAGGATAGAACCCAAAGTCATGTGTAAATTCTGAATTTTGAGATTATTTTGCACATATCTCTGTCTTATAGTTCTCTTTTTGGCAATTTATAAAGCATTTCTGATTTAGGGGGGCAGAGTAAAAATATTCCTAGTACACAAAGAACTTTACACCAACAGGGGACCATTTCTTGTGAACTATGCTATTAATTATTGAGTTCTTTTGCCTTGTGGAAAACAATACACTTCTTAAAGAGAAGATATAATTTGTTATTCTTATCCTTCTGCCTTTAAACTGTTCTTTTATATTCAAAAGTAATTGAAAATTATGAATAAAAACGTCTCAAATATATAATTTAAAAAGAAATGCTAAGGGGAACTTAAAAATGGGTCCAAATGGTCACTTCTTTTCCATTCATTTAATTTCCGTTGCTCATTCCAGATACCCTTATCTTTGCATTTCACACTTGGGCTCTGAATAGTATTATTTAACGTGCATTTAATTTGGACTCATTTTTGCTTAAGTACATATTATTTTTAAAAGCACAAAACCCAGTATAGTTCAATAGCTTCAAATATTTCATTCCAGGTTCTTTAATTGCTGTTTAAAATTTTAAAACTTTTAGTATTATATATTCACCCAAAGCCTACAGTAAAGGAGAAAAGCTGTAATTTCCTTATTTTCTACACATATATTCTTTTTCTATTTAAAAGCTTTCTTAGTCCGTAATCTCATTGAATCAGATGACCTTTATATTATAATACCATTGATTTAATTACATTGCTTGCTCTTGTGAGGATTCAGGAGTTTTCTATTTCAGTGGAATTAAAATAGATCGGAAAAAGTCAAGTGGGTGAGAGACAAGTCAAGTCCATCTTCAGAAACATTTGAAGAATGCTATACCCAGAGATATTTTCTTGGAAAAATTAAACAAAACTCAGTAATTTTAAGACTAGCAGCTTATTCTGCTACGATAGAGTTTATTTGAAAGTGAAAGGAAAGAGATTTGTGAAATAGATTTAATTGCTAAAGAGTGTTTTGTTTACTTCTGCTGTTTGGTCGAGATTATATGAACTGTTCTTTCAAAACTGCACAGGTAATTAAAAAGAAAACAGTGTAAATATACTACATATGAATTATGCAAATTTAACATTTTAATCCGAATCAAAAATAAAAATTAAATATCTATTTTAATTAGACTCCATTCTATCTATTGCTGTATAATGGGAGGCTATTTAAAAAATCAACAGTTTTATATATTTATTTCTTAGAATCTTTACTTCACACAAAAAGTTGAACTACCCAAATTACTGCCAACGTTAAGGGCTTAGTTGTAGGATATATACACATATGTGTGTGTATAGATGTATATGTGTAAATGTGTTAAAACTATACTATTCAACATGTAATGATAACAAAAGATGAGTGCAAGTTACACTTGAGCACCTTAAAATTACAGAAGTCAAATGTGACCTGAGTATTACAATTTTAATATAGTTTTTTTCCTTTCTTAAAATGTGTATACATTTTTTGTCACCCTCTGTGTGTGTGCGTGCAGATATATATATATATATGTATAAATTTATATGTATATGCACATATAAATTTAAAACTTCAGAAATCATTTTATGAGCCCCATGGAAAACTATAATTTTGTTCAAGATATCATAAAGATATGTAATTTATATATTTGAATTTTTTTTTATTTCCATCTATGGGTCTGCTTCTTTGACTCTTGACATTAGCAACTAACTTAGTTCTTCTGAAAGGGCTCATACTAAATGAACTCCCCAAGCACTAGACTTAATTAAGTCATTCTATATGGGAACCCTTGTAGCCAGAGGTCTAATGAAAGGTCTACTTTGACTTTCCTGGCTGGGAGCTGCTGGCCATGGGACGGTCCTGGGGTCAAAGCATTAGAACTTGTCTGTAGGCCCCTTGAAAGCAGCATGTACATGACAGTGCTTTGCAGGACTGTGTCCAAAAGCCCTAGAACTTTTGCTGATTCTTGATCTTAAAATCTTGGACGGGGAAGATTTTAGTGGAAATATAAGCTAACTCCTTATTTTGTCCTCGGGAGAAATAATCACTGCTTCACTTACTGATCCTAAACTCTTTATGGAATTCAAAACTTAAAAATTATTATTATCACTATTATTATCAATAGTGCAATAATAACAGCAATAGATATTTAGCTAAGCAATTGTTAGGTATTAGGGAGAATCAGGGTACACCTGTATGATGCGAGTGTTGTCAGGGAAGGAGGGAAGGACTCCTTCCTACTAAATTGATTCTCACTCCAAATCCTCTGATCCCTCATTCATCCTGTTTAAAGCAAGTGTGCTCAAGGGCAAAGCAATGAACTCCCGCATGGTGCCATTGAGAGCCTTGCCTGGTCCACGTTATCA
Organism: Galago senegalensis; assembly: GCA_963575145.1. Lineage (NCBI taxonomy): Eukaryota > Metazoa > Chordata > Mammalia > Primates > Galagidae > Galago > Galago senegalensis. Next base: position 39,134 of record CAUYTI010061812.1, on the reverse strand, counting down.
GGGATAATAGAGGTGAAATCTATTAGAGAAAATGGTTCTTTTGGAGATAATTGAATTATAAAGCAAGGCCATACTAATTATTACTACATAGGAGATTCCAGGTTCATTGTGAAGCTGGTAATATTTTTTATATCAGATCCATTTCTGAGCAAGGAAAATCAATTTACCTACTGAGATTAAAGAAGGAATGGGGAAGGAGACTAATTGCCACCTGATTGGCACAGCACTATTTGTTCCCATTTTTATAATGCCAGGACATCCTTTTGAAAGGAAAAACAATGACATCAACGACACCAGAAATTTTATATGCACAATGTTAACTTTGTGTGTGTGTGTGTGTTCACCAAGTTGACAAGACGCTTTTTTCTTTTCATTCTAGAGCTACTGTCTATATAACAGTGTCTATTCTAGTCAGATCAGTTCAAATAGAACTATGCCTGTGCAGATGTTTGATGCGGAGGCAAAAGGGCATTTAAACAGTTGATTTAACCAATATTTACTGCCTGGCAAGGATGTTCCAAACAACATTGTAAATTTGTGACTAATAGAGTTAGCACAGAGATGCTGGAAAATGAGTAAGTCATGGTTACTGTCCTTGAGGAAGTCACAGTTGGTTGAGAAAGATAGACATATAAATAATTACTATATATGTTACATTGCTATGTTAAAAATCTAAACCAAAGTGATGAGTTAACCTTTGTGTTCCGGGAGTGGATATAGGTATTATACCTGAGTAAGGATACAAATGAAATAAAACAAACACTGAAATTAGTAGCAGCTCTTCTGCATTCATAAGATATGAATAGATAATATTGTAATTGTTGGCAAAACAATTCAAGTACCACAGCACCAAACTAAAAATAATTCTTAAGGTCAGAATGTGGTTGACCAAAGGAATGTATAAATAACAGAGAAAAGTGATCAAAAATTATTTTGTGGCAGAAAAAAGTTGACTAAGCCTGATTTATTCTCTCATTTATTTATTCATTTTTCATTCATTTCATGTTAATAAACTACCTAGGGACGTCACTTCCAGGGGTGAGATAGCTAAATACCCTAACTGATAAGCACACACACCCCATGATACTATGTTCTGTTTCAAATACCCTGCTGGCTAAACTGAAATGCAATTTGTCCAGTGAGCTGGCAATTTTTGTCCTCTAATACAGAAACTAAAAGTACAAATAATATTAATGTTACAAGAAATAAAATCTAACACAAGGCCATATGCAAAGATTCTAGTTAGTTTTATCAATGGTGATAAAGAAGGAAGAGGCCTTGATATTCGTTACTGCAGTGAGTGTTGGGAAAAGTTGAACTCCAAAGTGTTACAGGAATAATTACAGTGATATCTATCAGACTGTTGAAAAAAAAAAAAAAACAGCGTATATCAGGAAAAAGTGTGAAATTAAATACAAATGTTTAATCTGTTCCCTTCTGATGATATGTTAATGGAGTTTAGAAATAAGTTTTCTTAAACCACAGGGGCAAGGGAATTAAAGAAAATATAAGAAAATAATAGATTTTCGCATCTAGAAAATACAGGGATGACTTACCCTACCTGAAAAAGCTGTAATGTAACTGGTAATAAAAAAGTTGAGAACATATAATGATTACAGGGCAGCCTTGACACTACCACGGAATCCGAGATGCCAGGTACCTGAGGGGTGGGAATGGGGAATTTCAGGAAGAAGGAAATTAGTCATTTGAGAAAGAATTAGTTGAAACCTGTGTTTGCAAATTACCTCACCAAATGGGAATTGGCGTTTTGAACAAAGAAGTCTATATAGTAGGAAAAAAAAAAAAACACCACTGCCCAGTTAATTTAAGTTCTTCAGTAAGTCAGAATGCTTCTTGCCTCTCCTGAGGACAAACAATTAATATATTCATGTGATACAGCTTTCCAAAGTTATTGTAGGTAACTATTATCATTTTGGGTATGCTTGCATGTATGACAATAATTTCAGTTAAAATATTGAGCCCAGGAACTGTTAAATCCTGATGTGGAAGTCTGAGTGACAAAAAAGCATGGGGTCACAGGCAGATGGGAAAGTATCGGTATGCGATTTTATGTACTTAAATGGTACCTTCCCTGTGAGTCCTCAGAAGTACGTCCAAAGGGTGCAGTAAAAGGGGGAGATAGATGTTGCTGAAAGGTACTTTGGTCGTTTTGTGTACTCAATTAGTAGACTGATCTTATTTTTCGTGGTTCCTACAAAAGACATCAGGTTGTGGAAACATTCAAGAGTAACATTCCCCTGAGGAGAATGTAGGAAAAAATGAACAATCGTCGCATTATCTCTTTCTCTCACTGTCTTTCTTTCTCTCTTTCCTCTCTCCCTCTATTGTGGTAAATAAATATAAGATTATAAATTGTAAAGGATTTAAAAATATATATTTTACTGTTATTGTTTATAAAAATGCTAATCAATCAGTCTTCAAACATCTGGTCTTTTACAAATTAAATAAGCATACTAGTGTTGACTAGATTGTTAAGGTAGAGTAATTCCAAATGTGCGTATATGTGCGTGTGCATGTATGTGTAACCAAAAGGATCCCTGACAGAGTGTGATTCAATTTTCCTGAATTCTGTCTTCTGGTACATTTGCTCTCAAGGATATGCAAACCTGAAAGCAAGATTCAGGACCCTTGTGCAGCAGCTGCTCTTAGTAGATAAAATTTCTATCTTCTTCCTAACTATAACACAGTCTACATACTTTCATTTTCCTGGCAAAGTGTTTTTCTAGATGTGATTTCCACAAATTTTTAAAACAGAAAAGAGATATGAAAATTTTAATATTTATTTTTATCATATCTTCAAAATGAGTCATGCTTGTTTTCGTTTCTGCATAGATCTTTGAGATTGTAATTAATGATGTCTAAGAGCAAATTATAGCACATATATTAGAGAAGCATGTTTTTCCAAATATCTCAGAGTAGTATATGAGAGATCTTAGAGATCAAGGAGTGAACAGATATAAATATCAAGAATGTAGAATAAGAAAAAAATCACACATTTAAGCATCTAGAAGAACATTGGCTTGAATTATCAATTAAAATAGAAAAAAGATGACAAAGGGAGACACCTGCAAAAGAGAGACACAATTGCAGCTAACTTAGAATTATGCATTTTATTCTAATTGTGATTGTTATTTTTACCATAATATTACAAATTCTTATTGTGTCTCATCATTCAATCATGAACATTTATAAGCAATATAAATTATATTATTTATACTATGTCATTATTAAATTTTCAATTATAATGCCCACTTTCATCATTGCTATTTAATATAGCACTAGATTTTCTACCTAGAACAATCAGATATCGAAATAAAGGGATATCCAATTTTGAAAGGAAGAGGATAAATTATCCTTGCTATCAGATAATATGATTCTATATCTAGAGAAACCTAAAGATTCCATGAAAAAACTTAGAAATGATGAACAAATTCAATAATCTTTCAAGATAGCAAATCAGCATAGAAAAATCAGGAGCATTTCAATATGCCAATGGTAAAAAAATTTGAAGAAAATCAAGAAAGTAATCCTATTTATAATAGTTACAAATAATAAAATACCTATGATTAAACTTCACAAGAGAAGTGGAAGATTGCTATAATGGAAACTATGAAATAATAATGAAAGGATTTGAAGAGGTTATACCAAAAAAATGAAAAAACATTCTATAGTCATGGAATGGAAGAATCAATATTACTAAAATGCTCATGCTACCCAAAGCAATCTACAGATCCAATGAAATCTCCATCAGACAACCAATGGCATTCTTCACAGAAATGGAAAAAATAATCCTAAGATTTACATGGAACCACAAAGACATAGCCCAAGCCATCTCCAGCAAAAATAACAATCACAGAGGCATCACAGTACCTATGTCAAATTACATTACAAAACTGTACTGACAAGAACAGCATGGCATTGGCATAAAAATAGACACGTAGATCAATGGAGCAGAATAGAGACCCCAGAAATAAATCCATCTACAGTGAACCTATCTTTGAGAAAATTGTGAAGAACATACAATGGGGAAAGAGCAGTCTCTTCAATTAATGGTACTGAGAAAATTGGATATTCATATGTACAAGAATGAAACCAGACCCTTATCTCTCACATCTACAAAAATAAAACAAATTGATTAAAGACTTAACTATAAGATGTGAAACTATGAAACTACTCAAAGAAAACATTGGGGTCACCTATACCAACTCTAATGTCTTCAACTAATCTTCTACAAAACAGAAAACAACAAACATTGGGGAAAAGATGCCCTATTCCATGAATGTTGGATAGCCACATGGGGCATATGATACATGTATATGTATGATACACACACACACATATAAATATAAATTTAAGAATGATAAAAGAATTAAATGTAAGCTGCAGCCATACCATAAAATAATATGGTCATTTTATAATGATTTTTTTTGGTTTCTTGCACAGTGAAATCACTAGATTATGATAAAATTTGCTGGGTTTTATTCACACAGTAGGTAGTTGTTCCTTCTGCAAGTGTTTTGAACACCCCCCATCCTTCTTTAAAAGTTTTGTTTTCTTCTTTAAGTGGCATCCAGCAGACATTAAGTATTTTAACTTTCTGTCTACCCTCCTTTAAAATGTATCGCCATCTGTTCTGATCTTTATCTCATCTCTTCTCCCAGAGAGTCTTTCCTTCTTTTTTTTTTTTTTTTTTTTAGACAGAGCCACAAGCCGTCCCCCTGGGTAGAGTGCCGTGGCATTACAGCTCACAGCAACCTCCAACTCCTGGGCTCAAGCAAGTCTCTTGCCTCCGCCTCCCAAGTAGCTGGGACCACAGGCGCCTGCCACAACACCCAGCCATTTTTTGGTTGCAGCCGTCATTGTTGTTTGGCCGGTCCTGGCTGGGGATTCGAACCCTCCACCTTAGGTGTACGTGGCTGGCGCCTTAGCCGGTTGAGCTATAGGTGCGGAGCCAAATCTTTCCTTCTGAATAAACTTTTATCCATGCTCTTGCTCAAATCACATTTCCACTGGGATATCATCAATTAGCTTCTCCTTCTTTTAGTGGGAAATAGTAGAGAGTTTGTCAAGAACTTGCTTCTGCATGCCTTCACCACCACTAGCTGTGTGGACTTGGTTGTATTATTTAGAAATCCATGTCTGTGTTTCCTCAGCTGTAAAATATGATAACTATATAAGCTCTCCAGTAAGGCATTTGGCAAGCACCAGATGAAATACTTATATTTAGAAGGAGGCCTTAATAAATATTGGTTATTATATTATCTTTGGCCTCTCCCCCTCTGCTAGCTCTTTATCTGGAAAATAAGCATAGAGTCTCCTTCACCATAAAAAACTATCTCTTTGGTGTTTATTTGGATACTACCCTAATTTTCCTTTTTAATTCTCATCTGACTTTTTTAAGAGTTAGTTTACATTTCTTGGCCTCACTCAATCTATTACAAAATCCTACTGATGCTTCCACCTATTTCTAAAACAAATCTCTCTATGTCTCTGCTCTAAATCATACTTTTATTATTTCTCGCCTATCCTATGTGAAGGGTCTCATTCCTACTTTGGAATAGGAAAATGATTTTATTCTAAAGAAATATGTAATTTAGTAAAAGAAAAATGTCCTTAAAAATGAGGATTGGCAATACTTATCTACAATGTTAGGATTTTTAAAATAAGTTACATGGTTTGTCTGCTTTCCAATATTAGGACATTTTGAAAAAAATAAGCATGATGACAAATTCAAATGCTGGGAACTATTCCATCTTAATTGTTTATTTACTGAGACAGGAGGCAAGCCTGTATGGTCTGATAGTACTTCTCCTTAGGACAACATAGTGTTTCCCAAACTTTTAATGGAATTTGCCCTTGGAACCACTAGAAAGTTTATTTTATTTTGGCATTTCCATAGACTGCAATGTTTATTTATTTAATAAACAGACACTGTGTTTGGGAACAAAATAGACTGCACAATAGAATGCTAAGACTTCTGTGACTGGTCAGCCATAGTATGTAGTTGTTGAACAAAAGTTGAAAAGCATTTTCATGTTGAAAAGCATTTATCAGAGAAATATTAATAATCAGATTCATAAATCACAATTTGTAACCAGTACCATGAACCCCTATTTGATTTTCATAATTCTCTCCCTTAACTAACTACTTGACCCCTTTGAGCTGTTGCCCAGAAATGATGGACTTGAACTCCAGGCCGCAAGTGATCTTCCCGCCTCTGCCTTCCAAAGCGCTGGGGTAATAGGCATGAGCCATCACATCTGGTCTGAAATGGTGAGTTTTCTACAAGACAAAGGAGGTAAAATTTTGAAGACGCTAGGGCAGACTTCCTGATGCCTCGATTTGCCATCTCCCACATCTGTCCTCCCCATAAATATATCCCTTTGTGAGATACTCCAGGACCTGCTCCAAAGCACATGGCCCAGGACAACCCTTAGTTGAGGAGATTTTAAGCAGCTTCTCCCAACAGGACATCTGTGGAATTAAAAATTACTCTCTCTTTCTTGGCAGTCCTTGGTATTTCAATAATTAAATATTTGTGCAAGAAGCAGCTGAACCTATATGGAAACCCCCTTGTGATCTCAACGACAATCTTGGCAATGTTTCCGTCCGAAAGAATAATTTTAATTTTTTTGAAGAGACTATTCTACATCTTTTGTAATATTAATGGTTGCTTCAATGTCAGAAATTTAGTTTTGCATGTATTGCATCTTATTTAAATAATGTATTAGAATAATCATTTCTATCTACTTACTGGTTCATAAAAATACTCCTCGATTCCATTTTCTATATTCCCAGCCTCTGTTTTTCCCCATACATTAAACTCTTGCCACGCAGGTTTATCTTCTAATACTTAAGGAAAACGGTTCTGTTTATTATGTTAGTTACTTAAATTCTGTCTTTCTTGGGTAATATGAGCCTAGCTCCCTATGACGTTGTCCTAGCTATGATTTCTTGACACTGGTTTATTTTCTTCCTCTTCTTGTCCAAATTAGAGTCAAAGAGATAACTTACTATTTTTCCAACATAAAAAATAATATTTATGGTCAGTGCCTGTGGCTCAAAGGAGTAGGGCACCAGCTGCATATAATAGAGGTAGTGGGTTCAAACCCAGCCCTGGCCCAAAACTGCAAAATAAATAAATAAATATAACATTAAAAAATTCATTATATATATATATATATCCTACCAAATGTCATTTTACTATGATTTTTTAATAAGGAAGTTTCAATCCTGGAATTGAACACTACCATAAATGATTCAATTATGAAATTCTGGTAGCTGCAGGCCAGGGTGGAGGGGGAATGAGTGACTTGGACATGTAGGAAGATATCAAGAGTCACAGGCTCAGTGCAGCTTCAAGGTCAGGCTCCTTTTGAAAACTGTTCCTGACAAAAATCCAAGAGGCATAAAATCAGCCCACCAACAAAGTACCACTCAAGGACAATTCTGAAGGAACTGAACCGAAGACACTAAACAAGGCAACGAAACAAATAGAGGTATTTGGGGAGATGACAGGCGGGTGAGGAAGAGGCAGAACAGACAGGCGGGGTGCACTCCAAGTACAAAGAAGCTCTTCCTCGGTGGTGGATAACTGGCAGCACCCCCTGACTGTGGGGGATTTCACTAGGTTATCTTAATAGTAGCATTTCAAAATATTTAGTGGATACCAATGTTTTGCTACATGGGTGCTCCATGTAATGCTGAAGTTAGGGCTGTCCCCAGGACAGTGTTCATGGCACCCAACAGGTAAGTTTTTATCCTTCACCCTCCTTTTCCCCTTCCCTGTTGTGCTTTGCAATGCCCTTGACCCATCATTTAGCTCCCACTTATTGGTGAGAATATTGTGTTTTTAAGGAGAGAAGCACTTAGAACTTAAAAATACAGCCGATGCCTGCTAGAAAACGTATGTGCTCATTATAGCCAAAGACAAGAAGAATTTGCAGTAATTAGTGATGAACTTATGGTTTTTTTACAAATATTCTTTTCATTTAGCATTTTCAGTTGGAAACAACAGAATCTACTCCAGCAAGATTGAAAAGCAAGTTTTTATTAAAGGAGAGAGGGGAGTTCATGGAATTTTCAGGGAGGGGAAAGAATCAGGCTTGGTGCTCCTTAGCTGGAAATAAAAGAACCAGGAACTATACCCAGATACACAGTGAGAATGTTCTCCTAACATGCCGCAAGGGCCACAGCTCCTCAGTGAGCCGTGACCAGTTCACAGACCCAACACCGAAGTTGCATGACGGCCCACAAAGAACCACACACCTCTACCACTGTGTTTAGCCAAAGATCTGTCTAACTCCCTGTATCACTTCATGCTGCCCCTTTCCTGTGCAGTTCTCATTTGCGTGCATCTAATTGGTATAATCTAGGCCATATGCCTGCTCCCTAGCAGCAAGGAAGCATGAGAAATTGAGTATTTGCGAATCTACTTTGGGAGGCATGCATAATGTATGAAGCTACCAAAATACTGAGAAGCCAGTCAGTCAAGACATGACCACTTAATTCCTGATGTGGGAAAATGATCATTCCTGTTAAGGATGTTCCTAAAGGATGTCCCACCAAGACGTGGACCAGGAGACAACCTAGAATTGAATGATGAGAGGAGTCACAATAAACTACACCAGTGGTTTTCCAGTTTGGGTGTGTGTTGGAATCAGTTGGAAGGCTTCTGAAAGCCCCACATTCTGGGCACCAGCTCATAGTTCCCAGTTCAGAAGGCCTCGGGGATGAGGCAGGAAATTCTACAGTTCTAACAAACTCTCAGGTAATCTTGATGATGATAAGACCAGAACCACACCCAGAGAACCCCTGCACCACTAAACCACAAACATTTCCTTCAGTAATAGCTCATTGAACTATTCACAAATTCAGTCTCTATGTTGCATTGAAAGTCAGTAGAACAAGTACAGGATAAGTTACCTATAATTTTATACTTTTTGAATAATTTAATACTCAAATTTGCATTATTTTCCAATTAAATTTGTGTTATCTTTATGAATTCTAGGGTTAGAGAATTTTTCCAAGGAATGTCAAATCTATATATCTGAACCAGATATGTCTAATCTGATGTTAACCCTAAGAAAAACAGGAAGAATAGACCAAGACTGTTCCCAGCAGGGGCATTACAGGTCACAGTAGCTAAAACTTTAGGGCGATTTTGTTATGTATTGTACATTTTAGCACTCATGAGAGAAAAAATAGGAGCTAGCATACAAGTGTTAATTTTACAAACCTTATGATTTTTTTGAAACTAATTCATGGAGGAGCATTTAAAAAGATACTGTACATATGGACATGAATATATTCTCTTTTCATTTTTATATTTTATAAATAACAGCTCATCTATCTATGTGAGATGCCCTAATGAAAATTAAACATTTCCATTGATACATGATTTCCCTAACAAACATAGAAACCCATGTCTAGGGACTAAAATGAAGCTATGCTGTAACAGAAAACATCCTTAGCTGTTGTTATCTTTATTATTTTTTAAGGATTTTTAATCTTCCCTCTAGTTTATATAGTTGTCCAGAAAGAAAAAAAAAATGTGGTGATGATGGCTGCCCGTGTTCTGACATTGTCACTGATTATCACAATGCCCTCTCTCTGTTTCTAAACAGTAATAAGCCTTCAAAGTCATATCTGAGTATTCATTGGTGAAAATATTTCCTCCATTTTCATAGAATTCGTTTTTCTGCCTTTGATGTCTCCTGAGTCAAGTGCAATTGCTTTTAAACAAAGAGATCTGCCATTTTCAAAAAAAAATTTTTGTTCAGTAAATTTTGAGGTTTGAAAGTCACTTTGTTCACAAGTTTAAGAACGATGCCGTTTCTGAAAAACACAGCATTTCTGATCAAATATAGTTCTACCTGGATATATTTGGGTTTTCAATTATGTGCACAGGCATGATAAATTATGCATTTGTATTACCTATAATGCTGAATTTCTGCACCTTGAGATAATGGTTAGCCCCTGGTGATAATTACACAACAGATGGCTTTCCTGAAGCAGAACAACACATATCATGCAATTTAACCATGAAGGGAATGAAGGAGGGCTTATAAAAACAAATGGAGATAGTCATCTGATTAAGTGACTTAGTGCATGGCAATGAGTTGGGCCAGACACAAGTAAACATTCACGTTTTCCTCCATTAATTTGGCTGAATTTCATTGCAGCCTCCTGGGTGAGGACTTAAACAAGCCTGTCCTGACTGTGCCCATCCTCACAGGCAATACGTACTTGTGAAAATCAAATATTTTCCTTTAATCTGTTTTTGCCACAGTTTCTAAATACAATCTTAGCTCTTCTGGGTTCCTGAGGCCTGAGCAGTAGCTTGTAGATGGAGGGCTCTCACAAGATCTTTGCTGACCCCAGAAAAGTCCAATGTCCTCTGTTCAGTAGCTTTATTGAGATAGGATGCATAGACCACAACAGTCACCATTTCAAGTTTACAATTCAGTGGCTCTTCCTGGCTTTATCGTGGATGGTTTTTTATACTCACAGTCTTGCACAGCTATCATTGATATTGCTTTTTAAATTTCCAGAAAAGAAACCTCACGCTCCTTAGTAGTCACTGCTCAAGACCCCCTGTCCACTCAAATTTTGTCCTCCAGGTTTAAGCAATCAGATGTTTCTTATCTGTGTAGATTTGCCTTTTCTTGACCCTGAGTGTGGGACACAACTACAACAGGGACTTTATCTGAGAACTACTGCAAACCTTATAACCTAATTGTTTTTACTCTCATATTAATCTGAAATAAATAAATGAAAAACAATTAAAAAAATAAAATCAATATTGAGAGTCTTAAAAAATCTAGTTGAGGGCATAGAAAAAAACAAAAGTTGAACCTCAGAATAGCAATTGGGGCAATTGCAAGATTATCATGAACAAATGTGAATTAAGTGTCTAGAAGCAGGTAATGTTCATGGGGACAGACAGTGAAGGTTTTGGTTTTTTTTTTTTTAAATCATAAGAGCTTTCAATTCATCCTGTTGAATGGGGGAATAATGAGGGTAGGATTTTTAATTTATCAGGCAATAGGAATTTGATGTCATGAATGAATAAAAAGCTTTTCAATCTTCAAAACTCTCTTTCTGTTATATAAATATTACACAGGAAAAGTAACATCTTAAATGTATATCAGGACTGACCTTTAAGTTTATTATTCATCTGGCATTTGGAGCCATAAGCAGAAAGATGCAGAGGAACAAAGTATTTCTGTACAATTTTCCCAGCACTGTTTACTGTTTGATTATTATACTTTAAAAATATTAATGGGGTGCAAATATTTTAGGTGCATGGATATCTTGCTTAAGGCTTAAGTTGGGGCTGTTAGTGAACGACAGTGTTTGCTGTTCCCCATAGGGAAGTTCTCTATGCCTCGCCCCCAACTTCTTCATTTCCAAGACCCTTTGTGTTTCTTTGTGTTTCTGTCTGTTCTTTTGCTCCAACTTGTTAGAGAGAACATGAGGTGTTGGCTTTTTCATTCCTAAGATAATAATTCACTTAGAATAATCATCTCCAGTTCCATTCAAGTTGCTGCAAAAGACATTATTTCATTGCCTTTATAGGTGAGTAGTACTCCACAGAGTACACACACACACACATGCACCCCATATTTTCTTTATCCATTTCATGAATTGACAGAAATTTAGGTAAGTTTTACATCTTTGCAATCAAGGGGATTGGGGTTTCATAGAATAAGTTATGCAGGATTCCCGCCTTCCTGATGTTATGGAATAATTTCTGTAGAATAGGTACCAGTTCTTCCTTGAAGAGACCTGATAGAATTCAGCTGTGAATACATCCAGTCCAGGGCCTTTTTCCTGTTGGGAATTTCTTTTTTCTGTTATTGCTGCATCAATCTTGCTGCTTGTTTTAGGTCTGATCAGGTTTCCACTTCTTCTTGATTCAGGAGTGGGTAGTTGTGTGCTTCTAAGCATTCATCCACTTTCTCTAAGTGCTCTAGTCTGTATGCAAAAAGGGTTTTGGTTGTACTCATGGGTGACATTTTGTGTTTCTGTAGTATCAGTTGTGATGTCTCCTTTTTCATTTCTGATGGAGCTTATTTCAGCCCATTTCCACCTATTTATGGCTAATCTGGTGAGTGGTTATTGTGTCTATCTTTTCAAAGAACTAAATATTTGTTTCTTTGCTGCTTTGTACTTTCTTTTTATTTCCATTTCATTAATTCTGCTCTGAGCTCAGCTATTCCTCTGCTAGCTGTGGGTTTGCTGTGTTCCTCTTTTCTAGTTTATTGGTATAATTTTAATGTTTTTTAAATTTGCTGAGATTCGTTTTGTGGGCTAAGATATGAGTAATCTTGGGAAATTCTTCTTTCTGTTTGGTCTAGGCTGGTCTTGAAGCTTTCTACTACATTTTGAAATTCCCTAAACTCTTTTATTTCTTTATGTTCTGTTATATCTTTTGTTTTTGTGCTATCGCTTTAGTGAGTTTTCATTTTTTTTTTAATCCATCCCTGGTAACATTTTCTTGCCTTCTTTCTTCTGATTTTCAACTTCCTCTTCAATCCTGTTCATTACTGGGCATTCATATTCTGAATTCCATCTCTGACATTTCAACAATTTCCTTTAGGTTGGGATCCATTGCTGGTGCCGTATTGTGATCCTTTGTGAATGTGGCAACAGGTTATTTTTTGATGCTGCCAGAGTTCTTATTCTGGTTGTTTCTCATTTGAAATCTCTTCTCTCAGCTCAAGATAGATAAACTTGCAGGACCCCGTTCTCTGCTAGGAGCTTTCCTACTTCGTGCAAAGAAGGAGAAGTCCCTAGATGGTACACTTGTGTCCTACTTTAAAGCACTGACCCAGCCTGAGATGGGGAGACACACTGTGAGTGCTTAATACTGTTGCTCTTCTGGGTCTCCTTCCTCACCATTCTCCTGTGGATGTCACTGGCAGTCCCTGCATTGCAGAGTGAGTAAATCCCAGACCTAGTTCAGTTAACAAGGGTCATCATCGTCTCAGCCAGCTTGAGAGCAGCTTTACTCAGAGCTGTGGAGGAAGGCATTTGTTAGCCTTAGAATTGAGCATACCCAACCCATGCCTATGGGTGTGGCAATTGTCAGCCCATGCTAGATAGAACAGTGCTTGGTTCAGATCTTCTGGCAGCAGTGTTTTCAGCCTAGCATCAGCGAGAGTGCAGCTCTGCCCACGTCACTGTGCAATGGTGACTGCAGCCCTGGCAGGTTTCCAGCTGCCCTGTTTGACTCCTTCACGGCTATGTGTGTCAGCTGGGTGTTGGCTTTGGCACAGACCCACCCATGTCCACAGGTGTGGCAATTGTTGCCTCCCCCAAGGACCCCCAGGTAGCAGTAGGGACACTGGCTTCTACCAACAGGTCTCATGAGATGCCTGGTTCCCCCACTCCCTTTCTATCACCAGACTATTGGGTGCTGGGGAGGCATCACCAATGGACTTGACCCCTGAGTAGAGGCAACACTCTGGGTCTAGGGGTTTTAAATGGCTCCAGCCATACAGTCCAGGTTTCACTAGGCAGTGGGTTAATGCTCTGGTCTCTCTCCAGGGAAACGCCACTGTACATCTCCAGATAGCTTTCTATGTCTTTTTTTTTTTTTTTTTTTTTTGAGACAGAGCCTCAAGCTGTCCCCCTGGATAGAGTGCTGTGGCATCACAGCTCACAACAACCTCCAACTCCTGGGCTCAAGCAAGTCTCCTACCTCAGCCTCCCAAGTAGCTGGGACCACAGGTGCCTGCCACAATGCCCGGCTATTTTTTTGGTTGCAGCCATCATTGTTGTTTGGTGGGCCGGGGCTGGATTCCAACCTGCCACCTTAGGTGTATGTGGCTGGCACCTTAGCCACTTGAGCCACAGGCGCCAAGCCAGATAGCTTTCTATGTCAATCACATAGCCTTCTGCAGGACAGGGCTCCTCTCCCAGCTTGGACAGCAGTGATCATGTGAGGAGTGTGGACTCTGGGATTCTCCTCTCTGCACCTGGCCCACATCTGCCTTTGCCCTTCCTGTGCTCCTCCGACCTGCAGAGAGACCTGCAGAAAGGCCTTTTCACTTCCTTCCCCTTCACTGCGGTGACTCCCATTGCCTCTCTTTTGTTTGTAAATACTCTGTCTCTTAAATATTCAATCTGAATTCAGGTATCTCTGGGCTGGTCACCTTCAGTCCTCTTCATGAGAGTGGTGTGAGTAGCCACTTCTGTTTACAACTTTATTCACACTGTAACATTTCAACTTTGAATAGTATTTTCTTAATAGTTTATAAAAACAAAAGTGTGAGTAATATGTACTGATTTTTTTGTCTTAGTTGGCTCAAGACATGCTAAAATAAAGAAAAAAAAACTGTCAGTAGAAGAAACCAAGTTTATGGCTCTGCAATTCTAAAAGTAGACCCCCATTTAGCACCTACATGCATTACACCAACACGCTGGCTATTAAGTAATTATGAGCACATCAAATACACAGCGAGGAGCACAACCTTCCCGCCTCAGCTGACAGTTTTACTGAGTATGTCTAGTTTTTTGAGAGTGAACATTATATTGAATGAATATCCTATGCCAATGATTTATTCTTTTTAATCACCGTAGAATTGTAGCTTCCTCCTTCTGGAATAAAAATCTTCAGTTTAAAAGAAATTCCTTCGGCTTTATAAGGAGTACATGTTATCAATATTGGCATGCACATTTTTCATGTCAAAATGTACTGGATATAAAACTTAAATTGTAACTACATATGTGTATTTTATTTATGACATGACTAATATACACTTAAAGGTATATGATAAATAGCTTCAAAAAATAATCCTTGGCTCTTTATTATAAATATGAAGTATACAAAATGATTTTCTCCAATTTTAGTAATTTATAATATTTATTTTCCTTTTACATTATTTTGTGTTTTTTATCTTCATTATCTTAGAAGTATAGAAGTAACAAGTATTATACTTCATTTACTATAATGTTATTTGTGTTATAATTTTTGTATAAAAATTATGATGGAAATAGTGGTCGGTTACTATCAACATCATAATATCTGTGATCACAAGTTGGGATTAAAGTTTAAATTATGAAATTATAGTTTTTGTTACAGGGCTATACATTTTAATAGAGGAACAGAGTTGTTATGCTTCATGGCTTCCCTTGTTCTCTTTCTTTCCTCTCTCCCTCTCTCTTTTTCTTTTCTCTTCTTTCTTTCTTATTTCTTTGTTTTCAGTGATTTCTTTTCTGATAATAGTAGGTAATCTCCAAAATAATTATTCACAATGACCTATTATTCAGTACTCCCTTCAAATTAAGCCCCTGTAAATACATTCTTAAAAAGGTGATTTTGAAAACATAAAATTAGTTTTTACTTTTGTCATTCATCTATAATGCCAAAATTTAGAGAAACTGCTATTTTTTTAGGAAGGTAGAACTCTTTAAAATATTTAAACGTATTTGATTTTATGCCTTTATGTATAATTATTAAGAATAGAGAGAAATGAAACTTAGCAAGCTTTGCAAATATATTCTTGGCTTTAATCTAAGTGTGCTAGCAATGGCACATTTTAACAACCTACCATTTTTTTTTTTAGTGGACCAAATGGTCCTTTACCATTTGCCTTTGTAGTTGATTAGAAATGCCCTCAACTGGTCTGTGGGTGCATAGGCTCAGAAGAGATCAGGTAATAACCATTTTAAATACGCTAGTAGATGTTCTGTTTAACTCAGAAATAGGTATGCAACCCATAAATCTTGAACCCTGCATTCACGCTGTATCCATCACCGCATGACACTTTCCTTTACTAAATGATATGTTTTGGTTCTCAATTCTCTGACCCTAGAAGAAAGATTGTGCAAGAAATTTAATTCTTTTTCTAGTCTAATTCTAAACATCCTTTTAAGATTCCAAAATGATACATCCAAATCCTTTTAAAACTCCAAAAAATTATTGGCTAAATAGAGAAATCTCAGGAACAGAGACTACTGAGGTGATTTTCTAAGCTGGAGTGCTCAAATTCATGCATTTATTCACTGACAAGCCTGAATAACATCTGTACTCCATACCCTTTCTTCCTTTGCCACACCCTTCAGTTGTGTGTCTATAAAGCAAGTTTCTCCTTCCTTAGTTTAACTTGATTTATGGGACCCATACTCAGCTTAAAATGACAGTTCTTACTCTTATTTATGTAACTATCTCTCACTAGACTTAGTAATGTTTTGTTTATTCAAGCTATTCAGTCTTTCAAAAAATATTTACTTATTATCAAATAGGTCTAAGATGGTGGAGACAAAATTCTGACATAAAATATCAACAGTTTCTGTGGAGCTTTCATTATAACATTTGTATAATCAATTAGAATGTTCAGGCTATGTTGCCCATTCTGTGAAGGTCAAAGCCCAGACCAGGGAGGGATAATTTAGTTACGTTCTGAAAGAAGAAGAGTAGTTTACTAGAGATGGAGGAGAGAAAGCCACTCCAGGAAGAGGATGTGGAAGCCAGAAGGTCAAGAACTTGATATTCCTGTGTCACTGGAGCCCAGGAAATGAAAACAATTCAGTACATGAGGAAGCCGCTAATGCACTTAAAAGCTGGACGCTCCCATGGAGCTCATCAAATTCTAAATTAAATAGTAGGAGATTCAATTTAAGCAGGAAAGTAACAGGATAAAATATTATAACCCCAGTCAGGGTACTGCAACATTATGAAATTCATCTGCATATTAATTGTATCAAGAAAATTAAAATATATAAACTACAAAGTTTTATAACACTGTGTGTTGATAATCACTTCATAAAATTCATGTAAGCTATATGGAAAAGGTAATTTTTTCACATGATGTAAATTATCTAACAAAATAGCAAATATCTTTCAAAATTGGG
Organism: Galago senegalensis; assembly: GCA_963575145.1. Classification (NCBI taxonomy): domain Eukaryota; kingdom Metazoa; phylum Chordata; class Mammalia; order Primates; family Galagidae; genus Galago; species Galago senegalensis. Next base: position 22,250 of record CAUYTI010061812.1, on the reverse strand, counting down.
ACATGACCATGAAGAAATAAATACATTGCCATTTTCAAATTTGGTATTAAAATGTGTGCAAAATACTTTAAGATCAACAATAATAATTTCAATAAATATTAGAAAGAAATGCTTGAACTCTTTTGATAAATAGTATTAATGAGTACCTAAAACTCCAGAAGGCTCTAGTACAGATGATATGATTAAGAAGTAATTGTGATAAGGTGACCAAGCATCATAAGGAAAGCCCCAAATCTTTACCTGTAATTGTATTTAAGACTGGTTCTAGGGTTAGCCAGCTGGAAATAGCCAATACTGTAGTACCTGTTCACAATTCCTGTGACTGAGAAAGGATTTTTAGAAATTAAGACGATCAAGACACATTTTCAATTGAAATGCACAGTGGCCATAAACTGTGAAGATGAGAAATACACAAAAACATTTTTTAAAAAACTGAGTAGGTGTCTGGCAGGAACCGGGGTGGCTGTAGAGGAGCAGGTTGTGATGGGAACAATGAAAAAAGGAAGCTCGCATCTTGAACTTTTCTTGTAGTTTCCAAAGCATCTAACAGGCAAAACTATGCATAACGTATACATAAAATCTGTCGGTTACGTGTAAAGTGGAAGATTCTATCAACAACATTGTCATGGGCCCCTATTCAGTGTGCACCCAGGACAGTACCACATGACGACAAGGATAAAACAAACCAGTTTTGAAATCCAAAATTGCATACCATGATTTTATATTTTGGTTGCTTCAAATAGCATTTATAATGAATTTTTAATAAAGAAAAAGTACATACCACAAAGCTCAGCCAAATAATTTAGTTGTTGGAAAATAAATCCCTTAGGGGCCAATTAGGTTTGCTCTGTTCTATGGTGGAAAATTTTACCACAAAATAGGAACAGTCCCAACTATCTTACAGCCATAGGATTTAGGCACCAGGGAGAATATGCGAGAGTACAGGACTCTAAACCTGTCCTTCCCTACAAAATGAAGAAGATGAGAGGAAGGAAAGGGAGGGAATGAAAAATGAAAAAAATAAAGAAAAGCCTTCCACCTGGTCAAACCAAGAAGCACTGACCTCTGATGTGCCAGAAAGTGTCTTTAAGAGAATAATGTATAGTATATAATCTTTTTCCTAAAGAAAATTATAAACTGATACAAATATTTATTTTATTAAAAAAAGGGTCTACTCAGTATAAATAACTTACTGTCCATCATAGCCAATAAAGAATAGAAAAGGGATCCCAGGCAGCGGACTGGAAAGCCAGTGAATTTTAATTCCTGTGCCATGGCTATCCCATGCAGACACGGCCTGCATTCTTTTTAAAATATTTTCTAAACTGCTCTAGTGTTTTCTGAAATTAGATTCCTTAATTTTTGACATTTATGCATTTGAATTTTCCTGTAACTCCCATTGTACCCTTCTTCCTTTCCCTGGTGATAACCAGTCTTAATATTTTGAGATCTATCCTTTCAGTCTTTTTAAAAAAATCATTGAGTAACGTTTGCTAGCTCTCCAAGTCCTAGATCTCAGAGCACAGGAAGCCAGGCCCTGGAAGTCTGGAAGGGCAATAGATGCTTGATGGAGACCTGCACCTCAGAAAAGTCCAGATTGTTGGATGCTTTCAGGGGAATAAAGGTCCTAAAATAGCCCTGGAGGGAAGGTGGCTGGATGTTCAAAGGACTGCGGGTGAGCCCACAGTGTTGGACACCAATATCTGGGAGCAAATTGTGGGGGAAAGAGGGAACACAATAATTCTGGATGTTTTCCAAAATAACTCTCATTTTTACCCAGACTGATCCTTCACCTACTGTCAAGCAATTAATCTGACAGACCCAAAGATGAAAAACAGAAAAAATAAAACAGGATAATATCTCTGTCTGGGAGTCACTTTGGTACAGTTTAAGGATTAGAGGTTCTACATGAAGAAGGGAAATCAAACTTTTTTTCCTGTAACTGCGCTGTCTAATCTTAAGAAAAACTGTACACAACAGATGTCTATTTCTCTCGTGTCAGGAAGCCAAATGTCAGAAACATTGCCCAAGGGCTCTTAATTCCTTGTTCAAAACAAAAATTATTTGAAAAATTAATATAACAGTCCTTATATCGAGTTTTTCAGTGGCACAATGGATCTCATTTATCTCTTAGGAATTATAGGACTCAGAAAATAGGACCTCACAATGAAGCCACAGAAGCTGAAGTTATTCTGTGACCTTCTCCTGTCCTCCTGGTCACTTAGTCTCATTTTTCCCTGGGACAAGCCATAGAAACTAGAATCCTACTGCAAGGCGCATCATAAAAGCCAGAACCCCTTTTCCTGAAAGCCAGCCATAAAACTTAAAATTATTCTGTATAAAAACATTCCGTAAAGAACTTGTCTGGTCTATCTTGTCTCTAAGCCATAAGACCCCCCATTGCCAAGAGGGCCATGCCTCACCCTCAGCAGCAAGAGCTGCAGCTCAGAGAGGCCGAGAAGAGTCTCAGCAGGCAGGTGGTGCTGAGTTTCCTGCTCATCCTCATTACATCACTTTGTCCAAGCTTATTTCTACACAGAGGACCACACTGTGTTAAACCTAAATGTACCAATCGACGGTTCCCGTCCCCCTTCAGATCTGCATTCTGAAGGCTTCCATGTATGCACATTAAAATAAGCATGTATGCCGTTTTATGCAATCAGCCAATCTGCCTTACGTCAGCAGTTTTTCACCAAACATTTATGTGATTAAGGGTCTTCGTCCCTACAGTAATATCACATTTCTTCTGACCAAATCTATTGCTTCTTAAAAAAAAAAAAAAAATCCTTTGGGAAAGCAGGCCAGTAGTTAGTCATTAGCTTGGTCTATTTTTGGTCCTACCTCCATTCACTTAGGAGATGTTACTTTTTCTACATCTGCAATGTCATTCATTTATCTATCATCCCCCTTCTGCCCCCAGCCTAAGTCACCTGCAAGGGACCTTGGGAGCTCCAGTAGCCTCCCAGTAGTTTTCCTGTGTTTCGTCTTCCTACTGGGAGCCTTCTGAGTGCTTCTGAAGCTGATTGCCAGGTTAATATAATAAGATCAGTACCTTTTATATTACTACCCTATTTTGGAGGAATCAAAAACATTTAATGGCTGTCATTGCCTATAGAACCAGGTTCACATGTTAGCCAGTCTTCCATGCTCTGTGCCCCACAACCTATTTTTGCTTTCTCATTATTTGCCATTATACAGAACAGACACTGACATACCAAATTTTCAAACTATTGGAGGTGGAAGGTAAAAATTTCTCTGTCTTTGTGCTTTTGGTTCCACTGTTCTCTATATCTAAAATATATTTTCAAGATCAAATTGTCGTACTAACTGTTCTGCCTAACTCAAATGTCACATTAAACATAAAATCTAATTTATATTTCTTTACTAAAAATTATAGAATCCTTCTTTTAATTTCCATATGCAGACCCACTATATTGCATAGACCTAGTTACTAGTACACTTAGTGTATATTTCTGTGTGTATTAGTAAAATATGTATTATAATTAGTAATGTTTATATATTATATCCTGAACAAGATAATTTATATATTTGCATTATTTACACATCCCTAAGAATCACCTGCAACATCTCTTGGGGATATAATCCATAAACATTTAAAGAGGAACTGAATGCATCAAGCAGGTGAACACCTCATCTTATAACTACACGGGGTGCAATATATCAACAGGTTTAATTAAATGCAAAGAAAACCAATTTGCATCAGCCTTTATAAAACAGGAAAAACACAGAAGTCCATTGTTCTACAAGTACGCTATTAGGTTTTCTGATCATTCGCCTTGGAAAAATAATAATATCAAATAAGAATGTAAGAGTTTTTAACCTCAGTCCTTTACTACTGTGGGTGTTTGGATGAAGAGCAAGACTAAAATCTCTCCTGATAAAGCTGCAACCCAGGCTGGGGCTCTCATGACTGTGAAATTTGATTCTTCTGAGCCTAATCCATTGCTTCACTACTGCTTAATCAAATTGTCTCCTAAACACAGACTCCTACACAGGGTGCGGACTAGGTTTGCTGCCTGCAGGTCTATTTTCTGTTCTTGTTTTCAATAGGAAGGCAATGATTGCTCACGAGCAAGATATTAACACGCTTGGAGAACGTACAGTTCCCTTACATGGAGCTGTGAAACTTGGTAAAACTTTGAGAGTTTATATCCCACATTTACACCATCAACTATTCAAACCTGAGTCCCAGTAAGGAGATAAATACCAATAAAGAGGAAGAGGGATTTGGAATCTATAGTCTGTGGAATGGGGAAGTGTAGATTACAAAGTAGGGAGGTGTCCTTATCTTTTTTCCCCCTAAATAGCTTAGGTTTTTTTTTTTTATTAATGAGGAAAATAATTGGTCCTGATATTGTATTTCTTTCCCTGCTCCTTCCGTGTAACTAGAAACTGAACAAAAGTCTGGAATTACTGAAGATGCCACACAGCATTGTTTGATTGGCTTCCCTCAAGGTTTAATTTTATCCTTGTCTAGGGATTATGAGTAGAGATTTGTACCTACTGAGCTTTGGGAGGAAGAGAAAGATGAACTAAAGCCTCTATCCCATTTTCAACTCTGACTTCCTCCCTTCATTCTATCAATTCAAATGTGTGTTTTGACCCTGTGTACATGGTCCTTTGCTAGTTATGGGGAACATGAAATGAAAGAGACTTTCTCTGATCTAAAAAAGTACAGACTGGAAGAAAAAAATAAGTTACTAGGCAATTACCTGGGGAAAAATAAGTTATAATTAGATTGTTGATGTCTCAAATGAAGATGGTGTCTAAGAAACATTCCTTGGGGGGTTGAGTTTATTTACCAAGTGTGACCATCAGGAAAAGGTAAGAGCTACACTTTCTTTCCAGCTGAGGTTGCACTAAGATCACTTGGAATATAAATATAGAAATATAGCTGTATATTTGGAATATCTGGTCATGTAACTTATGCATACGTGGACTCACACACTTCAATACGTACATGTGGTAATATATGTGTATATAACATATATAGGTATATATATAACTGTGTGTATATGCAAGCTATGTACAAGTGTGTTTATGTGTGTATATATACATATATATGTATGTATATACTTAGCTTTGTGCAAGCTAAGTAAATCTGTTTAAATCATACCATCGGAGAAGAGCTGGATTTACAGTTGGGTACTCTCATGGTCAAACATATTTTAACTGTTATGTCTTTGAAAAGTATGTTAGGGTGACAAATCAGGCATCATGATTAGTGTATTCTCATTGGAAAAAAGTGAGTTACCATTGGTAACAGTAATGGTAACTGTACTACAGTAATGTCTTAGTCTATTACAGAAGTACAGAGAACCCTGGGTGGACTTATGACATTGAACATGCATGTTTAGCACCAGTGATTGAATAGGGATCCTTTTTGCCCAGCGCAGATTTTTGTCTACTTTGTCACAGATAAGTCATCTGTACATGAATGGTTTTATATGTGAATTTTCTGTTCTGCTTCATTGGTCTACGCATATTTGTGTGATGGTACCATGGTGTTTTGTCTACTATAGCCTTGTATAGTCTAAGTCTGAAAATGTGCTGCCTCCAGATGTGTTCCTTTTATTTAAGATTTCTTTAGCTATTCAGACTCTTTTCTGCTTACAAATAAAGCACAGAATTTCTGTTTAGATGTGTGAAATATGACATTAGTATTTTGGTGGGGATTGCATTAAATCTCTAAATCACTGTGGGTACTATGGACATTTTTACAATGTTGATGCTACCAGCTCATGAACATGACATATTTTTCCATTTGTTTGTATCCTCTGTAATTTCTTTTTAAAATTCTCTTTATAGACTTGTTTCACTTCTTTGGTTAAGTATATTCCTAGGAATTTTATTTTCTTTGTAGCTATTGTGAATGGCATTGAGTTTTGACTTGATTACCAGCTTGATTTTTATCAGTACAGGAACACTAATGAATTATGTACATTGATTTAATGCCCAGAGACTTTTCTGAATTTGTTTATCACATCCAGGAGTCTCTTGATGGAGTGTTGGGAATTTTCTAGGTATAAGATCATATCAATTGCAAAAAGCAGTAGTTTGACTTTTTCTTTCCCAAATTGATACCCTTAATTACTTTCTCTTGCTGGTTGTCACTGCTAAGCTTACAACACTATGTTGAATGCAAGTGGTGACAATAGGCCTTCTTTTTAATTTCAGTTCTTAGCTTGAGTGTTATCAGACCTTCTCCCTTCAATATTATGTTGGCTATAGGTGTACATTATGTAGGTTCAATATTATGTTGGCTGTAGTTATATATCATGTTGGTATATATGTGTATTTTGAGATATGTTACTTCTATGCCTAACTTGTTGAGCGTTTTGTCACTCAGTTTTTGAGCTGAATTTGATCAAATTATTTTTCTGCATTTTTGAGATGATCATATGATCTTCATTTTTGCTTCTTTTTATATACTATAATTGGTTAGCCACATGCAGAAGAATGAAATGTGATCCATGTCTCTCACCACTCACAAAAATTAATTCAAGGTGGATTAATGATTTAAATGTAAGGCATGAAACCATAAGAATTCTAGAAGAAAATATGAATATTATAAAAACTCTTTTAGATATTGACCTAGGCAAAGAATCTATGAAGAAGTCCCCAATGGAAATCATAGAAGCAACAAAAATAAATGAATGACATTTGATTAGATTTAAAGTTTCTGCTCAGCCAAGGACATAATTAACAGCAAATAGACAGCTTATAGAATTGGAGAAAATATTCACAGGCTATATATCTGATAAAAGGCTAATGACCAGAATCTAAGAATAACTCAAGGAAATAATCAAGGAAAGAATCAAACAACCCAATTAAAAATGGGCAAAAGACATGAAAAATAGGCTTTTCAAAAGAAGACAGACAAATGGCCAGCAAACATATGAGAAAATGCTCAACATCTCTAATCATCAGGCAAATGAAATTAAAACCACAAGGCCATTGTTCCATTCTTTCCCTTGTTAGAAAAGAAGAATGCCTTTTTTTTTATATAAAAAGTACAAAAGTAATAGATGTTGATATGGATACAGAGTGAAAGAAAGACTTCTGCACATTCTGTGAGAGTGTAAATTAGTTCAATCTCCATGGAAAAACTAAAAGGACTAAGAGAAGACCTACCATTTATTCAAGTTATCCCACTTCTGGGTATTTACCCAAAGGAAAAGAAGTCATTTTATCAAAAATGTAGCTGTACTCTAATGTTTATTGTAGCATATTTCACAATTGCAAAGATGCAACTCAAGCACTTATCAGTTCATGAGAGGATTGACAAAATGTGGTGCATGTATACTGTGGAATACTACTCAGCCAGCAAGAAGGATGACTTGATGCCTTTTGCAACAATTTGGATGGAACTGGAAACCATTAGCCTAAGAAAAAATATCTCAAGAATGGAAAAACAAACACCACATGTACTCACTATTAAATTGGAACTAACTGAAGAACACACATGTGTTTTGAGGAAAGTAAAACTTAATGGAAATCAAGCAGGGGGAGGGGAGAGGAGGAGACAGACAAAAGTCTACCTCACTGGTACAGTAAACACTAAACACTATCTGAGTGACAGGCACACTCATAATCATTACTCAAGCATTATAAAGTAATCTGTGAAATCAAAACATTTGTAATTCTGTAATACTTTAAAATTTAAAAAAAGAAAAAGCAACTTAGAATCCTGCCTTTTGATTTTCAAAAAAGGCCAAATATTGACATTGATATTGAATTAGAAAAATGTGTTATAATAACTAGGACTTTGGAACAGTCTCTTCTTCCCTGTGAGTTTCTGTGAATTCATCAAAACAAATTGCTTATACATGTGATAATGTTTAAGCTGGGCTTAATATATATATATATATATTCTTCTTTTAATTCTAATTCAACTTTTTGTCTGTTTTGTTATTAATGAGAAATATCCAAAAAATTTACATATCATATTAGAGAGACCTGGACCCATCCTGGCTGCATATTTTGCAGCCCACTGATCGTTAGCTTTGATCATACCACTTCAGTTGATTGTTTTCTTTCCTTATCCACAACTTTCTCACAAGCCAGAATATCCGTGAAGTAAAACAATTATCTCAATAACAAGAAGGCAATTATCTGTCAAATCTATGTCACTGCATTCTCCATATTAATTTTATTTCATTTCACCTTCTTCTTACTTATATTTAATTCATAAATTGATAATCTTCTAGAATGAAGATTTTATCACGTTATTTACTTGTACGTATATTCACAACTTTTTTTGTTATTGTTTAAGCTTTTGGTTATCCTTATAAAATAGTAATTATGATGGATTTCCCATTTTAGTTTGTTTCAATTCCAAAATTTTTTCCAGTTATTGAAAACCTCAGGGATTCTAAACCTAACATATGTAACCAAATGATGCTATGGTTTGCCAAAGAGAATACATCATCTTGCTAGAATTTAGCTGCTATGGCCAAGATTTTTATTCCTTTTTCAAAACATAATTTCCTTTTACATTATCATATTCATTCTTAATTTATCCCATAAATAATCCAATCCTTTTTTTTAAGCTGTCAGGAGAAAGTATTTAGTTCTTCACCTAATTGAGTTTATGACGTTGCTATAAATTTCACATATTACTTTCTAAGTATGAGCTTCCTTGGTTAACACAATTATATGTTGTGTATCATAGAATGGATGTTTCCAAGATTACTAGTACAGAAATGAAAATTTCTATCAGAAAGATAAACTATTTAACTTTCCCCATATTTTGTAGTGGATTCTCATTGACATGCCCTTACAGAATTCTCACAAGACAATGGTTGTTCAATGACAAGTGTTTGTCAGGTTCTTGCAAATCACAGACAATGGCATCTTCATATTTGAAAAAAAGTTACTAGAGGACAAAGAAAGAGTTAGTAAAATCATGTTTCATGAATCCCACCATATAGTATTTACCTATTTCTCAGTCAAAATAGTTCTAATTTTTTTTTATTTCAAAATACTAGTAGGGTACAAATGCTTTTGTTACATGGTTTTGAGTGATGGATAGAAATGTGCCCATCACCTGAAAAGTGTTCATGATACCTGCCTTTCCCCTGCTTGATTTCCAATGACGTTTACTTCTCTTTGTGCCCGTGAGACAACTGGTTTGTTCCATTTTATTAGACAGTACATGTAGTGTTTTTCCATTCATGAGAAACTTTGCTTAGGTTAATGGAAAACAGAATGGAGATTTCTCAACGAACTAAGGGTAAATCTATCATTGAATCCAGCAATGCCAGCCCTGGGTATCTACCCAAAAGAAAGGAAGTCGTTTTATCAAAAAGACACCTGGACTCAAGTGTGTATTGCAGCACTATTAACAATTGCAAAGATATGGAATAGTTCCTAAAGGTTTTGATTGAAAAAACATATCACATTTACATTAAGCCTAAATAGAAGTTGCACTGTCCCTGTTGACTTATTTCTCAAAATTACATACATTATACAATACATTTTATATTGAAACAAAACAAGCTTCTCTATGCATATCATAATAATCTTAAGTAATAATTACAATTAAAAACAAAAACAATTAGTCTTTTGAAAATACTCCCCATTTCATATAATAATGAATATGTGGGTGGTTTTAAAGCCAAATAAATTTGAAACATTCTTTACTTATGCTAATTAGCCTCTTCAATTAATTTTGACTTTAGACATATTTCAATAACACTGAAATTTGCAAATACTCAAAGAAAGTCAAGATCTGATTGGCCCAGCAAACTTCTCAGAAGACTTCGAGAAAAAAAATCAGATAATGTAGAATTTGCCTTAACCCCCAAATAGAATTAAACCGCACAAAAGGCACGATACTTTCCTCCCTGGGGTGCTTAAAATGTATTAATTAATTTCCGTGTTTATGTACATCTATGTATGTGCATCTACTTATTTTACTATTTTAACTAATTAATGGGATGAAATGAACCAGAGAGCATCCGAAAACTCTCCATTAACAGTTTTTGCAGCCACAATTTTATATCCCTAGTAACCATGATTGTAGTTATATTATTTGAGATATAACAAATGCTCAAATAGCATAACTCCCTTTTTTAGCATCAGGGCCAAGACAGCCTAGCTGTGACTTCCCTGGTTATCATTAGATACACCTCTGCATTAAGCAGGAAAATGTCCCTTCTAGCTGGTTCCCTCAATAGTAGAATCAGCTACACCCTTTGGTTCTCAACAAAATGGTTTTCCCTTTCCTATCATCCCATAAAATTATTTAAAGAAACCAATTCTACCCTTCTGCTAGAACCAGGGGTCAGTGCACCTTCTTGATGTTGGGCGGCCTGCCTCCCACAGCCCTGATGGTGTATTCTGCACCTGTGTGCAGACCCCTGTGGCTCTGCATGGCCTGTGCCAGTTCCTTGCCTTCCTCTGTGAATGTGTGCGATTAACAAGACGTCACTGATTCCCTCTGCGAGGCCAGTGTTGTGCTCACTCCTCCTCTGCTCCCTACCATGGGGTGTCTCCTCTGTTCCACATTCTTCATCACTCGGGCAAATAGAAGACAATTAGAACAGGCTGAGAGTTGAGTCCCTAGATATTTCTGAAACCTTAGATAGAATAGAAGGTCATCTTGCCCTCACAAGCATGTGAGCAAAGCAAATACTCACAGGTAATTGCAAGATTTTTCCTCCCTTCTGGCACTGCTATGGGTCTGTACTGATACAGGTGGATCTTGTGCAAAGTTGTAAAATTCTATAGTTAAACTATGACCAAAAGAAAACAGAAGTTTTCATTTGGAAACATTTAATAAAAATTGATATTAACTATCTGTCATCACATAAAAATTATGTCACCAAAGTATTTATAATATTTAAATTTTAGCCCACCAAATTAAATGAGGAATTCTAGGAAGTAATTTGGGTGCAGTATAAGGCCTGTATGACCACATGTGATCACTGGCTACTGTGGTTTGAATGTTTTCCCTGTGAAACTCATGTAGGAATGTAATACAGCAGTATTTTTTTTTTCTTTTGAGGTGGAAGTATTTAGAGGTGGGGCCTTTATGAGGGGTTGGGTCACGAGGACTCTGCCCTCCTGAATGAATTTGTCCATTCATGGATTAATATACTACTGGGTTAGTGCACTAATGAGTTTCCATGAGGGTGAGACTGGTGACTTAATAGAGAATGAGCGACCTGAGCTCACAGGCTCAGGCAGCCTGCTTGTCACCTCATGCCTGAGTTCTCTGCAGAAAGTCTCCATAGATAAAATGCCTCTCATTCAATAGAGTCCCTGGACATTGGGCTTCTCAGCCTCCCAAACAGTAAGAAATCAATTTGTTTTCTTCATAGATATCTAAATTCAAGTATTCTATTATTAGCAATACAAAACGACAAGACACTAGCTCTATCAGTTCAATTTTGGAGGATATATGAAACAATGGTGAATTGATTTTAGAATAATTGATCTGGAGCCATTTTTGCTCTTTATAACTTAGGTGTTAGGACAAGTAAATGCATAAATAAACAAATAAATACTTAAAAGTAGAATTGTCTTTTAACACAATGGGTCCTTTCCACAAAGGAAGACAAGAATTAAAGTGGATCTTCTGTTAATGAAATAACCATTAAGTAGGTTGTGGTGCACAGAGCAAGAAATCCACTCCCAGATGACAAGGACGGCATAAATTGTACCTATTTCTGTAGCCAGAAGGTACAGCACATTTCATTCATATTCTCAAGGTAAGCTATGGTATTGTCAAGGACGAGGAATTAACAGCCACTGTTGACACAGAAAGTTCATTCTAAACTCATGGAGTAATTGGAATGGCCACCTGGCTAGTTCATTGCTTTTATCTGAAGGAAAACTAGAATTTCTCACATCTCTCTGGAAAGCAGGTTCTTAGAACATGGAGCCAGGTTCCTCAGTTCAACTCCCTCAGAGACAAACAGATTGGGATATTGTCTGCCTTGATGTTTCCATTTCAAAGAGAGAGCTCCAAAGCCTTAAGGGGGGAAAAAAAAGCATTTCTGGGTTATGAAGCCGGCAAGAGGCTTATTTTGTTTTTAAAAGATGTTTACACACCTCTCCAAGGGAAATAGAAAGAATTGACAATTATTAATTTTTCAAAAGGAAATGTTCTAAGCCAAGGGAAGGGTGGCAAGTCTCTTTCTTCTTGGTACTAAAAAATATTCAATTGTTAACATTGCATTTGTTCTTATTTAGTGCATCACGACAACATTGTTTCTTGCACAATGTCTTGAAAATATAAAGGGATGCTTCGTCTTTTTTTGTAGTAGATAGAAAGGGAAGCTGCCCAGCCTCAGCGGTCTCCACCCAGGCATAATTCCTCTTTCACCCTCTGGGAATTGTTATCTTCATTCCCAACATTTTATTTCTATCAGTGCTGAACTTGATTAGAGTCCTAAGCTGTAGCTTCAGTCTAATCATCGATATCCCTAGATAACACTGATCAAACATAATTTGCTCTGTAACTGAAACATGGCCATTGTTTTAGTAAAGATATGTAAGTTGTTACACTGTAAAACAAATACCCCAATTCCAGTAACCATTTGTTTATTTATTTATGTTTAGTTTATGCTACGTCAGGAACCGAGGATTTTGGAGACCACCACCCCACCCCACCCCACAGCAGTATTGTTGCTATGCTGTCTGGAATATGTGGCCTCCTTAGTTTAGGGTCAGAAGAGATAGCTAAAAGATCAAGGGAAGTGAATGTCTCCCTCTGACTACAGTTCTTCGGCCTCACATGAATCTTTCCTGGGAAATTTAACAACGCAGCCTGGATGTCAGACTCTGTTTTTCCCATTTCAGAAGGAAAGCTCCCTTTCCAGGTCTCAGACCTGCTTTCTCAGGAAGGCTGTGGGCAGTGACTGTTCAATCAGGTGAGGGTAGACAATTCCAGCCTCTTGTTCCAATCGAAGGTTTCTGCAGAGTCACTATAGCTCCTGAGCCCCCCCCAGGATTGCTGAGACTGTTATGTATCTTGTGTCTGGGCCCACTCGCCCCTTCATCACAGGAATTAATCTGGAAAGCATTTTCCAATAAACTTGCTATGAGCAAATCTTTGATTTGGAGTCTGCTTCCCAGAGCTTGACCTGTGAGCACCACCTATATCAAGATCATCCATAACGCTACTAAAAATGCAATTATTGGTCTTTATCCCAGGCTTATCAGATTGTAATATCTAGGATTAGAGGCTGAGACTCTGCATTATTAAAAAATGCCCCAGGGAATTATTTTTCTCATTAAAGTGACACTAACAATGATAGTTGTAATAATCTTGATCATATAAAATATCAAATAGTTGATGTTGTTGGAAAGGTGTTCAGAGAATTTAAAAACAACCTTATGTAGGTTCTTGTGCCTGAAACATTTATGTTAATATAGAAGAATGCTTACAAGTTATCTCTGCAAAGCATAAACAGAGAAACCACTTGCAGAAAACAAAGATTTGAGTCTGCAGACCTGGGGTGTCTGTTCCCTATTACAGGAGCCAGATTAGCATACTTACCCTGTTGTCTATATCTCAGATTCCTGCTGTCAGAAACTTCCTATCTTAACCATTCTTTTTCTTTGGCAAGCTTCTGGAACGGTGAGCCAGAATGGCCAACTTCCATTGCTGAGACCCAGCTCACTGTCCAAAGCTATTACTCCATTAGGAAACTGATATTATTGAAATGAGTATGTACCTGGAGGCTTCAACCTTAGAGACGTCTCTCTGCATCTCGTTTCTCCTGTCTCTAAATCTAAATATTCCTAATTCTCTTCATATCCTTTTACCAATAGAAGCTAAGATTTGGAGAGACTTTCTGAATTGAGGTTCCCTAACCAGCACCTCAGTATCACCTGGATCTTATTAGAAATGCAAATTTTCAGACAATGTCCAATAAACCCTGGGGTTTGGACCAGCAATGTTCCTTTTCACAAGCCCTCCAGGTGATTTGGACATAGGCTGATATTTGAGAACCACCAGATACAACAAAAGGAAAGGAAGAGAGGAAGATCGGTCTGCCAAGTTCTTTCCCCAGGACTAGAGATTTGATTTTGTTTTTAGAATTCTCATAAAAATTCCTCTTTGCCTCTACCATTTTAACATTAGTTCCAGGGCTGCATCTTTTTTTTTTTAATTTATTTTTTATTTTTTTCTTAGCTCGTAATTTAATGATCTCCTATAGAAACAGACATGTAATAATCATCTCCAAGCCTCCAGTAAAAGCAGTTATTTCGGGCCCCAAAGCAGGATCATCACTTGGAATATAATTTCAACAGAAACACCAACGTTGATCATAATAAAGCCATTTCTGGCCACAAGTTGAGTTCTGCAGTTAATAGAGAAAGGTTTCAAAAAGGACAAAGATACAAGTGTTAACTTAATCAGCTGTTACTCTTCAAGGCTTAATCAAACTCTAGTTTTTCTTAATGTGCTTATTTCATAAGCATTTCAAGTCTCAGTGAGAAGGCCAGGATATCAGACACTGACTACTGACCGTAGCTGTTTCTTCCCAAACTACCCTAAAATGGAAATAAATGGTGAGCAGGCACACGCTTTCATAAAACAAGTGATATAATAAGAAATACATGTTTAGTCACCATCCTGGTTCCTGGCACAGAGCTCCTAAAATCCTTTGGAATTTCCAGAGGGATAGGAGTGAAAGGATCCTCTTTCATTACTCATAATAAACTAATTTCATGTTTCATTACTCGTAATTAGCTAATTTCCATCTTACTTTTTATTCTAATGAGGTGACTTTTGCTGACCTTTATGTAACTTCTGGACAGGGGCTAGATGCTAGAAGAATGGATCATGAGATTAGACAGTTGGAACCTTCAGCCTCACTCGTGTCCCCCAATCACCACCGTGAGGGGAGAGGGACTGGAGACACAGTGAGTCACTAATAGCCAGTGAGTTAATACTCATGCCTACATGGCAGCCTTCACAAAGGCTGGAGACCAGAAAGTTTCCAGGCGGATGAACATCCCGGTGCTGACAGAGGGTTGTGCACCCAGCCTCGTGGGAACAGACGTGCCTGTGCTTGGGACACGTCTGGATTTTATCTCATGTACTCCTTCATCGGGCTTTTCACTGTATTCGCCATAATAAACCAGTGGTAGTACAATAGTGTTTTCTTGAGTTTTGTAAGCCATTCTAGCAAATTGCCAAAACTGAGGGAGAAGTCATAGAGAGCCCTAACTTCTCACTCAAGTGAGAAGGGGACCTGCTCTTGGCCTCTGCCGAGCCGTCTACTGGACTGAGGCTTTATACATGGGGAGGTTGATGCCAATTCTGGGGAGTCAGTGTCAGAATTCAACCAAATTGAATTGTTTGCTGTGGGGAAAAACACCCATACTTTTGGTATTAGAGAGTTGCTACATCTCCTTTGAGTTGAGCTCAGCACCTAGACTGCCAGCTTTTTAGACAGAAGGCAGACTCAGCTCTACTACATCTCACGGGCAGCAGGAGAGAGGACAGGAGTGTGACATCTCTGCCCTTGGCAAGACAGAGCTGAGCCAGGCACTCCCACCAGCCAAATCACGTCCAGTTGTGGGCAGGGAGGTTGCCCTAAGAAGACTGTGTTGTAACACTAGTGGGTAGTGCTGGTACTCTAATGGGAGGAACTCCAAATGAAGACTTAAAACCAGTGGAAAGGAGTCCAGGGGAAAACACATCCCCCCACAACAATGTTATCTCAGCCTTTAATTATTGAGTTTGACTATTGATCTAAAGTCTTTCAGAAGATAAGTTTTCCCCTCATGGGAGAAAATTGGTACTGGGACAAAATGCCCTGCTTCTATCTTGCATGAAGCAGAACCATCAAAACAATTTTTCTCAGATAACGGGTGGGTAATTAGATTTTACTCACAGAAAGCTCTGAAATGGGTCAGGAGAGTACATTAAACACAGAAAATGCACATTAAATTCAAGGTTGCTCTGACATCAGGCTGAAATTTCACTCCCTGTTCTATTTCCAAATCATACCCAACCACACTGTCAGTATCATCAAATCAGTAAAGGCATTTTTATTTTAAAAAGCCAACAACATTAAAATGTCTCATGTTTGAACATAACCGCCTCTCTGTCATCACATTTTAAGGCTGTGGTTCAATCCAAAAACTAATTTTGATGGACTATTTTTTGGTTTGAAGGAACATGGTCTTAAATTGCACTGAAAAAAATATGAATAAATTGAGACTTTTATCTTCTATACATCAGTAACATCGGTGGTGTGGTGGTGCAGGCTACAACACAGCCCTTCCCAGCTCTGCCCCTGACATTAGGTTGATAAAGCCACTGAGAATAAAAATGTTGATGTGATGGAAATTGTCAAGTGCCCTGGAGTTTTTGTTGTTGTTGTTTGTTTTTATTTTCTCTTTCTGAAAATGAGTTTATCAGCACACAAGTACTTCATAAAAAGTATATATTATGTATGTGAATGTTTCCCTTTGAAGAAAAGGACTTCCTTTTTACAAGGGGGCGTGGACTGCTTGAAAACAGTTGATATCTTGCAGAACTCTACGCAAACACAAGGTCTTAAAAACCCTTTGTTCTGCTATTCCTTTCTGCCATTAGCCACAGATAAGGTAAAAGGCAGACAACTGTTCTCTCCCACAGTGGAGTAGCAGAGAAAGAATGTTTGTTTTAAAGCTGTAGTTGTGGGTCAGGAAAAGTAAATCCAACAAGCATTGCCACAGGCAGGGACAGAGAACAAAGATAGTGGCCATGAAAACGCCCCAGGATCAGCTCTCACTCCCTTGTACAGGCTCCTGGAGTTCAGCTGTCTCCTCACCTTGAATCGGTCCTTTCTTCTATAACTTACTTGTTTTTATTTCTCATATGCTGGGGTGCTTTATTCAAAGCATGAAAGGTTTGAATAGGAAGCCATAATTATGATTTTTGTTTTTGTTTTTACTGCTCGAGGGGAACTTTCTTGAACACAACAAACTCAAACATGGGCGCTGGTGGCCTCTTTTAGAGCACTGACTGGCTAAAATCTAACTGCTCATGAGAACTTGTTTTATAATTAAGCATGATGATCAGGAGATTTTAAAAATTGAAGAGTGCCTGCACCCCATCACAAATGCCTGGCACGGTGATCAGAGTGTCTGATCTGGAGAACGTTAGTTTTGAGGAATAGTCATCGGAAGCAGAAAAGATGAGCTATACTAAGGTAATTATTTTATTTTATTTTATTTTTTTTTTGAGACAGAGCTTCAAGCTGTCCCCCTGGGTAGAGTGCCGTGGCATTACAGCTCACAGCAACCTCCAACTCCCAGGCTCAAGCAAGTCTCCTGCCTCCACCTCCCAAGTAGCTGGGACCACAGGCGCCCGCCACAACGCCCAGCTATTTTTTGGTTGCAGTCGTCATTGTTGTTTGGTGGGTCCGGGCTGGGGATTCGAACCCACCACCTTAGGTGTACGTGGCTGGCGCCTTAGCCGGTTGAGCTATAGGCGCCGAGCCAGGTAATTATTTTAGAGGGCAATTATGTTACAAGGAAGCCAACGAAACATAGAGCTTTGGAATGTAAGTGATTTCAAGTCCAAGGCTGTGTGAATTTTGCCCCCGTGCTGCTTATTTTATAAGTCAGAGTTTTATTCTACCAGGTTCTAGCAAAACCATGTTGCTGTGTCACTCATCGGCTCCTGTGGAATGCGTTGTATTTAATTTATTGAAAAATTACATTTAAAAGTCCACATAGGCAGAAGAGATCTGGTGGTTGGCACCCCTTGGTGTATGTCTGCATGTGCCCTGGGTGTGCAGCGGGTCAGGGACGGACAGGTTTACACCATTAGTGTCTCTTCACAATACTACTATGGCTGGATATGGATCGAGCCTTCCAGGGCTGAGAGTGACTAGAGGAGCCATATGCTTAAAGATGGCAGTTTTCATTAATAAGAAATTCCTAATTTTTCTTCTCAAACCTCTGACCTTTTCATGATCTTTGGATGTTCTGAAATCTGTGGGGACCCAGAGATCATTATGGGTTGCAGTCACACGGCATGTGCTGTTACCGTCTGGTGCTTATCTCGGTTTGTCTTGCTAAGAATATCACCCTCTGTGTTTTCAGTCTGCTGTATAATGTGGATAAACAGACCTGTCCTCCTTGAAACAAGATGAGTGTAGATTCTACGACCGGTTTTCCTCCTCCCCCCACCAATCCTTGGCACCTCTTAGCTTCTCACAACCTCTGGGGTTTTAGAAGATACTATTTGTAATCTATGGATGTAGATAAATCTCATTTTGGGGATGGGGAACCTGAAATTCAATGACACTAAGAAATAAATAAGGAAGTATAAAAATATTTATTTGTTGATTGCTTTTTCACCATTACAGAGTCTCACACACGGCAGTGTGGGTGGGATCTGAATCAGATACTAGGAAGGCCTTATTCCCTCAGAGACTAAACATGAGAGAGGCTTCTTCCTGTCCCGGGTCCCCGGCTTCCTCCCCCCCCACCCCTGCTCTTAGCTTAGTATCAGCAACAGGTCACCATATAGCCTAGGTGTGTAGTAAGATTAGATCTGGGTAAGTGCACTGAATGATGGTACGGTATTTGAAATGATGGTACGCTATCATGAAATTGTTAGCAGACGCATTTCCCAGAATGTATACCCATTATTAAGGAACATAATGTTACAGAATATACTGCATACACATAGCTGGACATTCTTAAAGGAAGATCTCCATAGAGTTCCTTTCTCCCAGTTTCCACTGGGGGTTAGGAACCTAACTTCAGAGGTCTCCTTACTCTAAATTCTTAAACTGCCTTTTGTCATGAAGATATAAGAACATTTACTTTGCCCGTGGGTAAAACCAATTAGCAAGCTCCCTGGCCCAAGTCACTCTCCTCACCCTGTTTCTTAACGAGCCCACCCACCCTTTTCTTTTAGTGGAGCTGAATGCAGAATTAACCTTGTCCTTCCTCCTCCGATGCAAGAGCATGAATACAGTCTTCCTTACCTGTTTCACTTCACCCGATGCAGACTGCAAGCTTGATTCTGCTACTTGAAATTCTTATAGCTCTGTAAAATTCAATCTATAAAATGAAAGATTGTAACAGTACCTAGTTTCAGAGTTATCCTGACAATCAAATGAGGTAATGCACGAAACATTTTTAGCACCATTCTTGGCTCAGAGTAAGTACTAGCCATAATAGTAATGGTGCTTATAATAACGAAAATAATAAGTACTGTTACTACATACTATTATTGTTACAGCTATTGTTGCAATATTGAATTATAATGAGAGGACAGTGAATTAACATTTTCCTCTGCCTTAAAACAGTCCTATGTCCTACTATTATAATGCTATTATTAATTGTCTCCTTTCATTGTAATGCTAATATGTGAGGTTCATTATGCAAGTAACTAAATTTCTAACTATTTAGGTACATTTAATTATCTTGTGAATTAATCTTTTCACCTTGTGTTAGACATTGCCCACACGTGGATCTTTCACTGACAATTAGCACTTCCTCTGTTTGGACTTCCATTGCCAAATTATTAACACCTCTCTGAAGGAGACTGAGAGAGAGAAGGAGATAAAATCTCAAACCTCCAGTTGCCCACATTGCTTTGGAAGCATTTAAATAAAGTGCTTTTCTGAGCAAAGGGGATGGCTGAAGCTCTTGTCTTAATACATTCTCTGCTGTTGGCTCTGACTGCTCCTGAGGGATCCAGCCATCTCTAGATCACAGATATATACATTTTCTGGGGCAGGTGTTGGGGAGAGGAAGGGTTAGTTCTTTTGACTCTAGATCTCTTGAAATCCAGTTGGTTTCTAAAACCTGATGTTTTAATGATTGATAGCATAGTTTGTCTCTAAAGTGAATCAAGCACCCGTATGTAAATAAATAAGCCTTTTTGGTCTGTTTGTTTCATCTGGGCCCAAATGGAACACAAATACCTATTTTTCAACTTTGTCACAGTTGAAGTGCCACGGGACCCGACCGAGTCTACAGACAGACTTTAGAAGGCTAGATTACATCTGCGTTTCAACTCCACCATTTAATATTTGTTAAAAAGAAATCCTTGTTGAACAATCCACTTACATTTTAACGTTTTGTATTGTTTGAAGGCCTGGTAGCAAACACTGCTAACCAAGATCAATGGAGGGTGTGTGAGTAAGGTCTGTGGGCGTCTACGGGGAGATTAAACCCTGGGAACCACTGCAGCGCTCTCTGCGCCCCATCTTTGTTCAAACTCCATGTTTGAGTTTTATTGAAAAAGACAGCCTGTCAGAGATTAGGACTGAAGAGTCAGTAATCTATTTCAGATTCACTATTTTCCCCTTCAGAAAAATAAAAAATACATCAAAGAAGTATTTTTTTTTGTCATTGCTTTGCTTTTTGATCCTTCCTACTCAAAGACTAATATTAAAGTGCATTTTACTTGGTTGTGGTGGTAAGATAAAAAAAAAATCCCATAATATACAGGAAAAATGAAAAAAAAAACAAAGTGTTGAAAAACAATACACTTCCCAACATATTGAACACAGTTCAAAAGAAGCAGCTGATCCTTCAGACTGCCAGATGGGACCTCAGACGAAGTTTCAGTGATGAGACTTAGATTCTCAAGGGGGCCTGGATAGGAGCGGGGAGGAGTGGCACCCTCCCATCTCTTTCAGGAGTTCTTAATGCTTATCCACTAGAGCCAAAAATGACCTCATAAAAAGTTTCTAGGCCATGTCTTTTTCTGGAGAGCCTTAACGTTCTTATATAGTCTTAAGAAAAAGCCATAGTGACTAAATTTAAGTTATTTATTGGCCTGGGAATAAGACAGTGGGGAAAAGTGAGGCATAGTAAACCAAAATTCCTTTGGCTGTTGCGACTCCTCACACAAAAGCCTCGTTGGCCTCTGTGAAGTCTCAAGCAACTTTTGTGGGATAAAAAAATGTCTTCTCAAGTAGTAGTTGTAGAAACACTCAGGCTTAGAGGGGTATAATTAAAGCTTACTTAATCATTTGTGCCAGTCAGAGGCGGACTTCTAGGGGACTGTGAAAATGAATTTCGTATAGAGGGAGAATAATAATTGGCTAAAATTTGTGAAGTGTTAAACCTATTTTAAACAATTGTTAGAAGTTACCAAAATGAGAAATTATGGTTGGTCTCTGCTGGCATAAACACGAGCTCATGTTTCTTAGAAAACAGACGCATCTATTTTGCATATAATTATAAAACATATCCGTGTGTTACATAATATGTAGCAATATCATAACAGCCTTTTGCAACTTTTTCTTGTGACTGAATGTATACATTTAATGATAAATAATCATGCCTAACATTCCATTTACAAAGCTCATAGCCTGATCTCTGTATTACAGAAAGGAATTTAGAATCACATCCAGTTCTTTGTCTGCATTTTCTAAATATTATTTGTAGATCTAATAAAAGTCTTCAAAAAGACAAAAGGGAACGAAATCAAGGAAGATACTTGTTAAAAGTATCATTAATTATCTTTCTTTTTTTCATCTTTCTAAGAAAACCAATAAAAATATTTTCATTCTATTCTAGCAAAAATATTTTATTTCTTTTCCTCATTTGGCCTTCAAATGCCTTGAAACATGAGCTTTTACAACCCACTTTCTCCTGCTGTGTTCTTATTCACTATACAAGGGATATCTTCACCTACTTTTTGTTCAATAAACATTGATTGGATGTTTACTGTCACCCAGACTTTATGTTAGATATTGAGTGTCACTAAAGTATAGAAATTCCTCAACTTCTGTATCCTGACAATGAACTTCTTCCTTTTCAAAAAATACCCATTTTGTGCATTCAGAAATTATTTTTATGAGCTTAACTCTCAAACCTATGTTCTCCACCTTAATTTCTATCAAATTTCCAAATCTACATTTGAAACTATTAATGCCAATTTCTGTAGACATGAAGGACACTGCAAAGTTAATATTTTTCAAACTGAATTAATCATTTAACACAAGACTTCTCTTCCCTCTACACATTTAAAACAGAGGGTCCACTAGTCTCTTTTCACAGAGAACCATGGAAGGATCTTCTCATTCTTCATCATCCACAAGGTTGTCTTCGTAAAAGCACTGAAATTAAATTCCACCTCTTCACATCTCTTGTTCCTTCTCTGTTACTTTACCTGAGCAACTGTGTTAAGCCTCTGAGGCATTCAGGGTCTGCCCAGGCCGGCCTGTAATGCTCTCCATCCATATATATAAAAATGTGTAGATTTATATTCTACATCTAGAGAGATTCACATGTACCCT